>APFE030378787.1:256636-266755 GCA_000404065.3 Pinus taeda | reverse complement strand
CCAATGGCTGAAATAGATTGAGATCTAGGACTGAGATTAAATGCTCATTTAAATCTCACTTTTTATTTTTTAACTCACCCCACTTTAATAAAGACCCACTTAGTCATTTATTTCCAAAGTCACTTTCCTTTCTAATTTTACATTAACTTTATTAAAGTCACTTTAAAATTAGACTTTAGTAACTTTATCACTTAAAGTCACTTTTAAATTAGATTTAACTTTATAAAAATTATAAAGTTACTTTAGGAGAAAAAATTAAAAATTTTTGGACACTTTTCCCTAGGCCAAAGATCGAAGCCTAAGGGAACCACCTGTCCTCCAGTACCAAATTTCAACATCAGGGAGTAATTCGACGGCTAATTTCAAAGAAGGGATCTCACACTCGATGGGAAGGGTAGCCTCCAGCCCATAAACAAATTGGAAGGGGGTGAAACCGGTGGCATCCTTCACAGAAGTTCGGTAGGCCCATAAGGTAGAGAACAACTTCAAGTTCCAGTTAGACTTGTGCATGCCAATGGTGCGTTGAAGCATTGTAACTAGAACCTTGTTGACGGCTTCTACTTGGCCATTTGCCTGAGGATAGTATGGAGTCAAGCTATCATGCCGCAAGCCTAGTTGGGTTGTTAGCTCAGTCATCATATGATTATGGAAATGCTTGTCGTGATCAGTGACGATAGCCTGAGGAACTATGAACCATGAGATAACATGGTTAAATAAAAATTGCACCGCTGTGTGACCGTCTTCAGATAATGTGGGCATCGCCTCGGCCCATTTTGTGAAGTAATCAATGGCAACGATGATATACCCATGCCCCCCAGCTGATCGAGGGTTACAGGTCATATAATCAATGCTCCATTTTGCAAAAGGGCTGACAGTAACAACAGGGTGCAATGGAGCAGGAGGCGCACGCATCTTCTGCTGGTAGATTTGGCACTCGTGACAGGAGCGGACGACAAGAATGCAGTCCTTAAAGATGGAGGGCCAAAAGTAATCGACATGGAGGATATTTCGAGCAGTAGCATATTCGGACATGTGACCACCACAGGCACCAAAATGGAAGTCATTTAAAACTCGCTCAACTTCCTCGAACGTTAAACATCGACGGAGAATGGAGTCGGCGCCAAGACAGTACAGGGTGTCCCCAATAATATGATAGGGCTGAGACTGATGACGAAGCCATTGCCGAGCATCCTTAGACACATCGGGACAAAAAGAGGATGTCTACAGATAGACAATGATATCCCCGTACCAGGGATCGAGGGTGCTGATTAAGAACAGGGTTTCATCCGGAATATGGTCCTCTAACCGAGAGGGCGTGATAAGAGATGGCAAAGAGCAAAGAAACTCAGCAAAGACAAGGGATTTATTGGACTTGGCAGTGGTGAATTCCAAGTCGAACTCTTGGAGGATAACAATCCACTTTGAGTACTTGCCCCCCAGCAACTGACGTGATAGGATGTACGTCATCGAGTTGCAATCAGAAACCACTGTCGTAGTGCACAATAAGATATAATGGCGGAAACGTTGGACAGCACAAACATCGACCAATGCTAACTTCTCGACGTAAGCGTATCGAGATTCCGTATCTAATAGATTACAGCTGAGATAATAAATGACATGCTCAGTGTCAGTGTCATAATCTTCAATGAGAACCATGCCAATAGTGGTATCGGCAGCGGCCAGATACAGAGTGTAGTCACGATGATAATTAGGAGGACGCAACAATGGAGTAGAAACAAGGAGAGCCTTGAGGCGCTCGAAGGACTCTTGAGTAGCGACATCCCAAAGAAAAGGGATGTCCCGCTTTAATAACCGCGTGAAATCTTTGGCCACTTCAGCGTAGTTCGGAATGAAGTGTCGTAAAAAATTCGCTTTGCCCTGCAAACTCTGCAATTGCTGCAAAGAAGCAGGGGGAGGAAGATTCAGAATGGCCTCGACTTTAAGGGGGTCCAAACGGATGCCCTCTCGAGAGACGATAAACCCGAGAAGTTTGTCGGACTTGATGGAGAAGACAGACTTATGTGGATTGAGCCGAATGCAGTAGTGTCGATAGCAACGAAAGATTTCGCGAAGGTGAGAGGGATGGTCCTGGCGTTTAGCTGAATGAGTTGGTAGATCATCCAGGTAAGGTTGCACAATGTGTTGAATATCATGGAATGCATAAGACATCACACATTGGAAGGTAGCACCAGCATTTTTCAAACTGGTTGGGAGCTTTTTGTAGTCGAAAGTGCCCCACGGACAGATAAAGGCGGTCTTGTGCTGATCGACGGGTGCAATATTAATCTGGTTATAACCAAAAAAATCGTCCATGAATGAGTACATTTCACTTCCGGCACACTCATCAATGAGCTGGTCAATGAAGGGTGTGGGGTAGTTATCTTTGGGATAGGCTCGATTAATATCACGGTAATCAACACAGACCCTGATGGTGCCCTGTTTTTTAGTCACAGGGACGATATTGGAGACCCAATCTATGAGTGGGATGGGATAGATGAAACCGACCTTAAGAAGCATTTCAAATTCCTCTTTAATAGCCGCAGCCTTTCGGGGGTGTACGAGGCATAAATGCTGTCGAACAAGCTTAACGCCTGGATACGTAGGTATCTCATGCACCACAATGCTAAGATCAATGTCGGGCATTTCTTCGTAAGACCAAGCAAACACATCACGGAATTCGCGAAAAAGATCAATATAGAACTGAATCTCCTCAAGAGTACAAGTTACTCCTACATAGATGTGCTCGACAATCCCTGGTTTAACAGAGATGTCGATCGGCTGGGTTTGCATGATGTTTCCCATGTTCCCTTCAGAGGACACTTGATAAACTTGAATGGGTGTCTGAAGGGGTTGCGAGGGGAGACAAGGAGCAAACCGTTCGAGACAGGTAAGAATTTCCTGGTGGGCAGGGAGAAACGAGGAACGATGGTGGTGATCGGACCAAGGGGGTTCCTCGAGAGACATGGTCTCGATAATGGCTGTAGGTTTTAACCCCGTACAGAAATTACCTACATAAGAATTCTAAATCACAGGAAAAATAAAAATGCGAGAGCATAACACATAAAACACATATACACAGAGATTTCCCACTGGATCTCAAAACCGAGACTACCAACTTGATATTTCATTATGTTCCTTTAAATGTTACAATACATATTTATACATGCCGAAGCATCCAATACCATGGACCAAAAAAAAACCATCGATCCAATACCATGGACCGAAAACCATCGCGTGCAAAAAACATGTGCGAAAATCATGCACAAAACCATAGGTGGGTCTGCCCAACTTAACATAGGGTCCAAAACCAAAATTTTCCGGGGCGCTGCCCCGGACCCCATAAAGTGCGGTTACGGGTACCCCTAAAACCCCCTGTTAACTATGTGGAAAGAATATAACACAACCCAACAATGGCTTCATCAGAAGGAAATATTTCCTTTAAAAGGTCTGAAGAAGTGTGGTCTCCAAGCCAAGGGGAATGAGCGTACGAGTTGAGAGCTTTACTCGAAGGAGAAGATTTAGGAGGGGGAGGCGATACAGAAGCAATCTCGATGTAGTTGAGCTCGGCAGGACTCAACGGCATCTCATCGCCCCAAGATTCTATCTGATCAGTGGGGGGAAGGACCCACAGACAAGAGTGAATGGAAATCATATTAATAGGAGCGACATTCGGGGGTGGTAGTGAAAAAACACCCATAAGGGCAGGATCTTTAAAGAGTCCAACTCCCACACTTTCCCATGGAATTGAGGGATGCTCCACAAAAGGCACGTTGCCTTCGGAAGAGGAGGCGAAGAAAGATAGCGGGTCTACTGTGACGATCTTCTGGTGATGAGGGAAACGAATGACATGAAATAGAGATGAAGCCACGGCTCGCATGGCATATGTCCAACTTCAGCCCAAAAGGAGGTTGTAAGTTAGATTGGCATCAACGACTTTAACCTCCACTTCGACCGTCTTCCCTTCCAAAGTAATAGGCAAACGTTGGAGTATACCATAAGGGCAAGACTCTCTCCCATCAAAGGCTTCCAAGGTCGTAGGAGACTAGCTCAGAGTCGGAGAACCAATAGCCTTCCAACAAGCAACAAACATTATGCAAGTTGAAGCGCCCTCATCAATGACGGTACGATGATCGTTTTAGAGTTGATGATGAACTGGATAAGGAAGGCAATTTGGTGAGGCAGTCTCGGTATATGGCTGTCGAGATCAAAAGAAATCAAATCCGAGTCAGCCGGGTTGATGCCATCGATAGCCGATAGCAAGGACTTCCTCTGGGAGGGGCAACTCTGGAGAACTTCTAGAGCGGACCTAGCTGATGGAGCCTGAGCTAAGTCCTCAACGATGCTATAGTGTTGAGTAGCATGAGCATTAGGGTTGTAAGAAGATTTCTTGAGTACACCTTTAGGAGGGGGTTGGACGGGCGTCTCAGTGCTAGGTCTCTCAATATGCAGTGGACCAGAACTGGACGAAGGAGCGCTAGAGGGAACCTCAGGCTCTTTCCCAGCAGGCGACGGATATTCTTTTGCTCGAGTACTAATGTGAACGAGGATTTTCCTAGCCATAAACACTTGGGAACCAAAAGGAGAAGAGGATTGGGATGGATCAGCCACCATTTGCATTTGCTACAAGGGAAAAGGTTCTTTTAGCACCGCAGGAGTCCCAGGAGCACCTTTCAACAAACGACTAACTTTAGACCGCCTTGGGCAATCTTTGGTATAGTGATCCTCATCACAGATAAGGCAAGGATACTTGGGCTTGCGTTTGGTTCCCTCCTTGGGTGGAGGTTTAGCGGAATCCTGCTTCGGTTGATCAGTTTTATTCTTTCCTTTTCCCTTCTTTTTCCCTTTCGAGGCTTTATCCATCGTTGTGGACTGGACGGCGTTAACTTCGGAAGTATTACCGGAATTGGATACAGGCTGAGAAGTATTTTCATTCGAAGCATTCGACTTTTGTTTCCCAGGGTTTGCGGAAGATTTCTTAGAGGGCGGATTGATAGAACCGATGATACCGTCAATAGATGGTGTTGGCGGGGATTTGAAGTTCCGAGCCTCAGGGCATCAGGCAAATAATCATATAATGTACCGGACTGGGAATAAACCAAGTCAGGGTACTGAGCAGGCGTGATGGCCTACTCTTCAGTTACACATGCTCCCACAGCAATGTCCCGTGCTATCGGACCAACGAATGAGGTTGTGAACCAGTCGGTTAGGAGCTGATCGGGAATCCAAAACTTAATAAAATGGCGACTCCATCTCCATTCATGGATATGATCAGAGATGTGCATAGCCGTTGTTTGTTTAAGGGATGTCAGGAGATGTGTGCCCATTTCATATCGAATTGGCAACTGAAAATGAGTTAAAAATGCCATAGCCAACGAGTTAAAATCCTGAAAAGATCCGCGAGCTAACTCAATATACCATTTAGCAGCAGAGCCAGTGAGGGTCCTTTGAAAAAAGCAGAGCCGGATTGAATCATCAAGCCATGAATTTGACGAAAACCATAGATGATAAGTCATAATGTGGGCTTGGGGGTCTTCTCCAGCTTTACCATCGAATCTAGGACAATCACCGGGAATCTTAGTTGGAATTGGTGGCCAATACAGATTATGAAGGATAGGATCATTGGTTAGTTTGGACACATTTGGTAACTCCAACGTTGCTAAAAAGGTTAACTGAGGATTAAAGGACATCTGAGGCAATGGGTAGGAGGTAGCACTAGAGTTCCAACCAGTCACTTGTTGCCCCCACTGAGTTTGCCCAGATGGGTTTGACCAGGAGGGTTGTGCCCATAGGGATTTTGTCCACAGGGGTTGTAGCTATAACTGGATGGCTGACCCTGGACTTGCCCCCTAGCATTCCATTGATTACCAACTTGGCCTGCAGGAGCAACATAAGGTTGTTGGTAATTCTGATAAGGACTCACCTGCAGTTGTTGATAATTTTGATACGGGGAAAATTGAGTTTGCCCTTGGGATTGCTGGAAACCATAAGGCGGTTGGGCTCCAAACTGAGCTTGGGGGCGAAGCTGCATTTGATAAGCAGGTTGAAGTTGGGATCCAACCTGTATTTGAAGACCGGATTGGGTTTGGAGCCCAGACTGGGGCTGAAAACTGGGTGGAGCTTGAGAAGCAACAATCATTTGAGTGCCCGGTTAAGCAGGCCCAGATGGATGTCCTTGAGAGAATTGAGGCTGAGCCACCTGGCCAGAAGGTTGACCTAGTTGAGATTGAGATTGGCCCATTTGCCCAGAAGGTTGAGCCTACTGGGTATTGGGTTGTCCTTGCACAACTGAGGGCTGTCCTGATGGACCGGATGCCTGAGCAGACTGGACAGTTGGTTGACCTGATTGGATTTGAGGCTAGCCAGCTTGTCCAGATGGTTGACCAGAATGGATAGTGGGTTGGCCTTGCTATACGTAAGGCTGACCGACCTACCCAGAAGGGTATCCCTGCTAGACACCAGGTTGACCTTGTTGCATATAAGGTTGTCCTGGATTACCAGAGGGTTGCCCAAGATAAGTAAAAGATGAACCACTAGAAGTCGAAGGTTGTCCCTAGAAGGGTTGTCCTTGTGGGTGTCCAGGTTGTCCTGGATAAGGTTGTCCGTAATACTGCTGCCCATAGGAGGGTTGTGTGTAAGACGGGTGACCTTGATAAGGTGGTCCTTGAAAATTCGCAGGGGGTACTTGGCCACCACCATAACCAGTGGTACCCCAAGCAACAGCTAACGGGACCGTGACCTCAACCGCAGGCTGAGATGGCAAGGGCCCATGGTGATAAAGATGAGCTTCTTGAGAATCGTAATAATGTAACGGACCTTGGGTGCCCGGATTCTGAAGAGCATGAAAATATTGATCGTATGCCCCCCCTGCTGGAATGGAACCAGAAGAAGGTGGGGCACTAAGCGTAGGATCAACAACTCCGGATGTAGATGCCGATGGGCCACTATCTTCCAATCCGGGGGAAGATCCAGCAACAATGGTCACAACTGAGGATGCAGTGACGACACCAACAACAAGGGCTGAAGAAGCCACACAGACAATTGCAATAGTCGGGACTGAGGTGACAGACACATGGTGAACTTGAGGAACAAAAGACTCCGAAGTCAGAGTGATGGTATGAGACCACATAGAACTCATAAGGGAGGTGTTAGAACCCATAACATACCTCAAAGCCCTATTGCGTAAGGGCAGTGTGACACTGAGAGGGGTGACACTGAAGGGTGGAGTTTCCATTGGGACAGGAATTTCACTGCTCATCACAATAGATCCTTCACTCGTGATGGGGGATGTGTCATCCATGTTAGAAGAAGACATTGGGACCGAAACACTAGGAGGAGTACCGGGAATATCTTCTTCGGAAGGCTCCCAAATGGGGTTCCAATGAAAATCGTAAGCCTTGTCTTCTGGAGTGCGAGAGTTAATCAGTCGGATACTTGGAATAACAGGGAGAGTATCACTACCAACCGGTATCTCAGGAGCAACAGAAGAGGGAGACCTTTGGTCACTTGGAACGGACGACGGGATCGGTGATTCTGCCAGGATGATTTGATTCAAAAACCCTAGGAAAACTAACGGGAAAGAACCCTACTCAAGCTAACGCAAATAAGATCTAACAGGGTAAATGTGAACGGGGCAGAATAAAATTTAAGACACAAGAACACAACCTTACCTTTTCATCTTTAAAGAGTCGAGAAAAGGAGAAAAAAATGACTCTAGTTGCCTTCGAATGTTTAATGAGCTTGAAGTGACAAGTGCTCATATGAACCTTTTCTTTTAGAGAGTTCGAAAAGGAGCGAAAGTGACTACTTTGGAGAACTAGAAAAAGGCTTACTAGACAATCTATAAAACTGCATATACACCTTGGTAGTCATATGAAAACCAAGGACTTTCCGTATGGTAGTCAATCTTCCCGAATGCTGTGTTCTATGCGTTACGGTTTGTAAGGCGGCAGACACAGCTTCCTATGGATAAAGGATGATAAACCTAGTGGGGTCTCCCAACATATACTCGATGGTACATGGGAGCACAATTCTGTACTAGACCACGATTGAGTCACAGAAGGAGGAATCACCCAACCTTGAGTGGAAATAAAAGTGACTAGGTTTAACGACGTCGGAGCACGTCTCTAGCCTAGACCTCTAAATAGTGTGCGTTATGTTCCAATGCGTTGTTAGATTTATTCAGTTCATTTTAGAGTTGATCTTGGATTATGTTTTAGTTTTCAGGCCTTACCATGTGTATATAATAAATCCTAGGATGCAACTAGAATGAATGAAAAATCCTTTTTCTTCAATGAACACCTACCTACGGGGGGGTAGAGAGATCATTTCCAAACCAAGAAAACCAAGACAACAAAGGTAGTCATTCAATGTGTACAAACATCAATTCCTAAAGTGCACAGATAGTACTAATGAGAGATCTTATCATTCGCTTTCCAATATGCAAACTTGAAATGCAAATTCACTTTCACTTTCATACACTAAATGAATGCAATCTTTTTGATTTTGATGTCTTTCAATCTAGAAGAAACAAATAAGCAACAAGCAAGTGTGGAAAAGCCCGGTTGGTCCAAACAATTGTAATCTATGTTCGGTAGTGAAAAGAAATCGAATAAATGCCAAAGATTGGTTCAATAACATTCACTAAACAATCAACCAAAAAACAGGCTAAGGGGAAGGCTCAATCAAACCAACAAGAAGCCGCAAACTAACCTTGAGCAAACAAGCAACCAAGCCAACAAATTCAACAAACTTGAAATAGTGATCTAGGTCACATAAGCAAAAAAAAACAAGATTCATTCAACGAAGCTCACAAGAGAGTGCCTTAACCATGAACAGTGAAAAACAAGTCATCAAGCAAGTGAGAAAAGCAAGGGACCAGTAGGACTGATGGACTCAAGAGGCAGAATTGAGAAAATCAATTCTATAGCAATCAGCGCAGGTAATACAAAAGCAACAAGTGCTGATAAAGCATTAGCCACAGCAACAAAGTGATGTCAGCGCGGAAGTACATGACTTTTCCGCGATGGTCCAATTTTCAGAACCATCGTGACTATGAGGTGCAAGTATGCGATGCATAGGATATTATAAAAGGGTGAGCGCGATGACAGTGCGACTGTTAAAATTAAATCCGCGACGATGCTCAAAACAATGACATGCGAACCAAAACTCCCAAATAAAAAATAGCTAATCCTTCAATCAAATAGGGATATTTCCCAGATTAACATAGGAAACACAGAGGACTGATAACAAATCCCCAAAACTTCAAAAGAGGCCAAATAAAAAAATCAAGACAAGAGCAAACAAAGAAAAACAAAGGCCAAAACTGGTCCCCAGCAGAGTCGCCAATTTTTGATGTAGGAAAGTGTTCCCTCTGCGGACAGAGGCAACCCCTCTAGCCCTAGAGTGGGTCTGGTCACAAACAAGGATAGATCAACAATAGCTTTCCTTAAACAGTTAAAGTTGGAGGCCTACCTCAACTAGTGGTCAATGGAGTGCCGTTGCACTGCTCTAGCTTCCTTCTCCTCAATGAGTGATCAACCTGAAACAAAGCAAAGGAAATACAACAAAGCACGTAACCGGATACAACAATGAACTATTTACTCAAAAAGTCAAGAAGTCATGAGCTATCGAGTATATTTCATACAAGACATAGGAAAACATCATTGATTGCATTAATAATGAAATAAGAGTCAGCTTACAACCAAAGTCTTGACGTCACAAGCCTTCTCAGAAGGGTCCAGCCAACATGTTCTTCAAGCATTCATTCTTTGGAGATGGATCTCCCAACATACAAGAGCTATCTCACTCATAAGCTTTACACAAGATTAAGGGCACTTCACAACCTTCCATAAGCTATCAATAATCCCACACTTGCCACACTCAGACCAACTATCTAGAAAACTCACAAAACACTAACAACACTGCTCAACTAGCCAACTATCAGGAACTACCAATGCATATCAATGGTGAGAGTTTAAATAGGAGAAGGAGTCTCCATGAAAGGTGGAAATGAGCACTTATCATTAAGGAAGGTAGCACAATTGATGGAACTGCCACACCAGGGAAGGAAGGGCGACATAAACTAGGCCAACAACCAGGTCTGAAGTCATCTGGAAGGCT
>APFE030378787.1:242186-252821 GCA_000404065.3 Pinus taeda | reverse complement strand
AATATAGAAGCTTCAAAACCTTTGTGTATGAGCTATTGTCAAAGGACTGCCCTTGTCCTCAGAAGCATTACCACTAGTGCCAAGGAGATTAGGACCTTCCTGATCTTAATGATTTCATTTGGTTATGTAAAAGCCCCATGTATTTCATTGCTTGATCATTATGTAAAAGGTTACACCTTCTCTGGAAATTTGAAGTTGAAAATTTAAAGGCTATCATCATATTTTGGTCTTCAACGTTGATTGGCATGCCATGAATCTGTGGGGTTTTTTGGAGTTATCCAGGTGACCTTGCCCAATTTTTTAATTGAAATCCCGTTAGTTTTTGTTGCTAGGGTTTCTGGTTTTTTTTTTTTGTTGGTGCACCCTTTGGGGTTTCTTGGAAGGCTTGCATGTTCTCCTCACTTGTTGGCCTCTTAGCCATTTTTCTGATTTGTTGTGAGACATTAAATGTTCAGCCTAACTAATTTTTTTAACATAACACGTTCCCATGAATAAATTCAGGGCTGCAAAACCTTTTTCATGCTGGTTCTTACATTCATTCTGATCTTGCATACTGTTTTTAAACATATCAATATTTATTGTATGCATACATTGCTTTTAGTCCATGCAAAATTAATTGCAGTCATACTCTGCTTTCATTTGCAAAGCCATCATTCCAGGACTTGATGTAATGGCCATTTGATGATGTGGTAGAAAGTTAGAAGAGCAGTGTTGACATTGTAGGAAGTGGTTATATGCGCTGGTTATAATGGACAAATCTCACAATAATGGTCTTGTATTTCTATAACTCTATTCTTGACATATTTAGGAACCTGCAGTTTCATAGCAATCTCCAAATTATTCTCTAGAATAGAGGTGAACTGAAGTCCATCTTTCTATATTCTAAAGAAGGAGGTCTTATCGCAGCTCGGTCAGGGGGTGACGGCATCAGTTCAATGGTCAGCGTGGAAATTTGGGCAGAGTTATAGGCTCTTGAAATTGCCTGGAGGTGCAGAGGAAGAAAGAGACACAAAGAGAATCCTACAATTTGGGTGCAGAGAAAAGAGAGAACCACACAATTGGGCTGTAGAGAAAGAAGTGAAGGAAATGGAAGTCATTGTGTGCATTTGTGTGTTGTTTTTATTGTCATTTTATCAGAATGGGGTTTCAACTTCACAAGATAACTACCTTATAGACTGTGGATCAAAAAGTAACACAACAGTGGGTGGACGGATCTTCACTGCAGATACCCCCTCCTCATATATGTCAATTGCCACCAATGGAGGCATCTTTGCTAACACTACAAATTCCAATCTACAGGTTCCTTCTGGTATCTATTTGACAGCTAGAGTATTTACTCAGAAGTCATCCTATACCTTCAGTATTGGGCACCAGGGCAGCCACTGGGTACGTTTACATTTCTTTCCATTCTCTTATCAAATGTACAATCTTACAAGTGCCATATTTTCAGTAGCCACCTAAGACTTTGGTCTATTGTACAATTTCCAAATCCAGAATAGTTCAATTGTGATGAAGGAATATCTCATCAATGTAAATGAACAAACATTGGTCCTGAGATTTATTCCATCCAATAATTCCTTTGCGTTTTTCAATGCCATTGAAGCTGTTTCTATGCCGAACACTCTTGTTTCAGACACAACTCAAGCTGTGCCCCTGCCTAATACTTACAGTGGTCTATCTGAGCATGCTTTTGAAACAAGTTACAGACTTAATATGGGAGGACGATTGATCACCCCTGAAAATGACACCCTTGGGAGATTTTGGGATCCTGATACAAGCTTCTTAGCTTCAAAATCGCTTATTGAGAGATAAGGTTCCATTTTTGCTGATGTCGTTTGACATTGAAAGTTTTGGGTCAAAAAGAATTCTGAGTAGACTTAGAAAGCTTCAAAACCGCGTGAGTCTTCCAAAAATACTTTTCCATAAATTCAGGGCTGCAAAACCTTTTTCATGCTGGTTCTTACATTCATTCTGATCTTGCATACTATTTTTAAACATATCAATATTTATTGTATGCATACATTGCTTTTAGTCCATGAAAAATTAATTGCAGTCCTACTCTGCTTTCATTTGCAAATCCATCATTCCAGGACTTGATGTAATGGCCATTTGATGATGTGGTAGAAAGTTAGAAGAGCAGTGTTGACACTGTAGGTAGTGGTTATATGCGCTGGTTATAATGGAAAAATCTCACAATAATGGTCTTGTATTTCTATAACTTTGTTCTTGACATATTTAGGAACCTGCAGTTTCACGGAAATCTCCAAATTATTCTCTAGAATAGAGGTGAACTGAAGTCCATCTTTCTATATTCTAAAGAAGGAGGTCCTATCCTAGCTCGGTTAGGGGGTGACGGCATCAGTTCAATGGTCAGGGTGGAAATCTGGGCAGAGTTATAGGCTCTTGGAATTTCCTGGAGGTGTAGAGGAAGAAAGAGACACAAAGAGAATCCTATAATTTGGGTGCAGAGAAAAGAGAGAACCACACAATTGGGCTGTAGAGAAAGAAGTGAAGGAAATTGCAGTCATTGTGTGCATTTGTGTGTTGTTTTTATTGTCATTTTATCAGAATGGGGTTTCAACTTCACAGGATAAATACCTTATAGACTGTGGATCAAAAAGTAACACAACAGTGGGTGGACGGATCTTCACTACAGATACCCCCTCCTCATATATGTCAATTGCCACCAATGGATGCATCTTTTCTACAATACAAATTCCAATCTACAGGTTCCTTCTGGTATCTATTTGACAGCTAGAGTATTTACTCAAAAGTCATCCTATACCTTCAGTATTGGGCACCAGGGCAGACACTGGGTACGTTTACATTTCTTTCCATTCTCTTATCAAATGTACAATCTTACAAGTGCCATATTTTCAGTAGCCACCCAAGACTTTGGTCTATTGTACAATTTCCAAATCCAGAATAGTTCAATTTTGATGAAGGAATATCTCATCAATGTAAATGAACAAACATTGGTCCCGACATTTATTCCCTCCAATAATTCCTTTGCGTTTGTCAATGCCATTGAAGTTGTTTCTGTGCCGAACACTCTTGTTTCAGACACAGCTCAAGCTGTGCACCTGCCTAATACTTACAGTGGTCTATCTTAGCATGCTTTTGAAACAATTTATAGACTTAATATGGGAGGACCATTGATCACCCCTGACAATGACACCCTTGGGAGACTTTGGGATCCTGATACAAGCTTCTTAGCTTCAAAATCGCTTACTGAGAGATAAGATTCCATTTTGCTGATGTCGTTTGACATTGAAATTTTTGGTTCGAAAAGAATTCTGAGTAGACTTAGAAAGCTTCAAAACCGCGTGAGTCTTCCAAAAAGACTTTTCCATAAATTCAGAGCTGCAAAACCTTTTTCATGTTGGTTCTTACATTCATTATGATCTTGCATACTATTTTTAAACATATCAATATTTATTGTATGCATACATTGCTTTTAGTCCATGAAAAAGTAATTGCGGTCCTACTCTGCTTTCATTTGCAAAGCCATCATTCCAGGACTTGATGTAATGGCCATTTGATGATGTGGTAGAAAGTTAGAAGAGCAGTGTTGACACTGTAGGTAGTGGTTATATGTGCTGGTTATAATGGACAATTCTCACAATAATGGTCTTGTATTTCTATAACTTTGTTCTTGACATATTTAGGAACCTGTAGTTTCATGGAAATCTCCAAATTATTCTCTATAATAGAGGTGAACTGAAGTCCATCTTTCTATATTCTAAAGAAGGAGGTCATATCCCAGCTCGGTCAGGGGGTGACGGCATCAGTTCAATGGTCAGGGTGGAAATCTGGGCAGAGTTATAGGCTCTTGGAATTGCCTGGAGGTGCAGAGGAAGAAAGAGACACAAAGAGAATCCTATAATTTGGGTGCAGAGAAAAGAAAGAACCACACAATTGGGCTGTAGAGAAAGAAGTGAAGGAAATGGTAGTCATTGTGTGCATTTGTGTGTTGTTTTTATTGTCATTTTATCAGAATGGGGTTTCAAATTCATAGGATAACTACCTTATAGACTGTGGATCAAAAGGTAACACAACAATGGGTGGATGGATCTTCACTGCAGATACCCCCTCCTCATATATGTCAATTGCCACCAATTAAGGCATCTTTGCTAACACTACAAATTCCAATCTACAGGTTCCTTCTGGTATCTATTTGACAGCTAGAGTATTTACTCAGAACTTGTAGCTCCAGTGAAAATGCAATTAAGAAGTGAAATATAACGAGGGGTATTTGCAACACAAATTTAATCAATCCATTTAATCACTAATGTTGTAAATAGATAGAAAGGAACCCTGATAAGTCGTAGCTCACAAAGTTATCAAGCTCCACAGCAATCATATCCGTGAAAATGATGTAAATCTTTCTATTTTGAGATATAGATGTTAGTTTGTAACTACCTCTCTCAATCCAGAGGACAAAACATAATTGTATCAGAAATTATACTTACTTCCTGTACGAATCAGTAACCCCTTTTCTTTCTGGGCACTTGAAGCCCATGGACTCGAAGAAATCAAGCACAGATTCTTGAGGTCCTTGATAAGGTCTATGGATCTTATGGATATCTTGACGGAGCAGATGCCCTTATGGTGAAAATGGAAGAGCTTCATTGCTTGCCTGACAAAAGGACGTATAACACTCTTATAGCATTGCATGCTCAAAATGACAATATTGATAAAGATTTTTGTTACTTCACAAAGATGAAGGAAGCAGGGCTCGTTCCTGATAATGTGGGTTGTCAAACTATTTTATATGCATTTTGTATTAGACACATGGTCAATGAAGTAGAAGCTGTTGTCAAGGAGATGGATGGATTGAGCGTTCATGTGGATGAGTACTCCGAATTAGCTATTATTAGGATGTATATAGATCTGGGGATGCTTGAGAAAGCATGGGCATGGTTTGAAAGGTTCCATCTTGCTGGAGGAGTGAGCTGTGAATGTTATGCTGCCAATATTGATGCATATGGGTAACAGGGTTATTGGTTAGAAGTTGAAAAGGTGTTTAAGTGCAGTCAAGAAAGAGGCGAGGGTCAAACTGTATTAGAATTTAATGTCATGATCAAGGCCTATGGGATTGCAAAAGTCCATGACAAGGTTCTGAAGTTGTTTGAAAGAATGGAAGTTCAAGGGGTTTTGCCTGACAGATGTACATATGCTTTTGTCATTCAGACATTTGCAAGTTCAGGACTTCTAGATGAATCAAAACACTTTATTACCAAAATGCAGGAAGCAGGGTTTGTGCCTAACTGTTCATCATTTTGTGCTGTTATTTCCGCCTATGGAAGATTGGGTCGAGCTGCAGAGGCAGAGAAGATGTTTGAAAAGATGGTTAACGTAGGTGTGCAGCCAGATGTTTTTGTTTATGGTGCCTTGATAAATGCATTTGCTGAAGTTGGATGTGTGGAAGAAGCTTTACGTTACTTTCAAATAATGCAAAACGCTGGTTTTGCAGGGAACTTTGTGGTGTATAGTTCTTTGATTAAGGTTTATAGTAAACGTGGTTTTTTGAAGGAAGCACAAGAAACGTACAAACGCATACAAAAATTGGGTGTTGAGCCAGATGCCTTTTTATCAGGCTGTATGCTTGACCTTTATGCTCGCACTGATATGGTGACTGAAGCACAAGAAGTATTCAAAGTCTTGAAGGAAAAGCAATAGGCAAATGAATTTTCTTTTTCCATGATGTTGTCCTTATACAAAAAGAATGGAAGGCTTAATGAAGCAACTGAAATTGCAAAGGAAATGTTAGAATCGGGATTTCTTACTAACATTCTTTCTTTTAATAGTGTCATTAGCCTCTTCATTGCAGATGGAAGATTGAGAGAGGTTGCTGAAGTTTTTCATCAAATGTTAAAACTAAAGGCTTCACCCAATGAGAATACATACAAAACAGTGGGCATTCTTCTGAAGAGAGGAGGCATTCCAAGAGAGGCAGTAGAGCAGCTCAATGTTGCACGTAAAAGTGGGCTTCAACATGGTATTCAGGCCTTGAGAATGACAATCATTTCTGCAGTGGGGATGCATGCTGAAGCTTTGGAAGCTTGTGATGAACTGACAGCTTCTGGGTTGGATTTTGATGTGTCTTCTTACAATGCTGTTATATATGCACTTGGTAGTGTTGGGAGGATTAATGAAGCTTACAACATGTTCATGATCATGCAAGCCAAAGGTATTGAACTAGATACAATTACTTATGCAAGTATGACAATTAGCTATGGGAAGCTAGGGTTGGTAGACGGTGTTAGGAGAATGTTTTACAAAATGAAACAGAAGGGTTTTCAACCAAACAAATTCATGTTCAAGGAAGTTATAGATGCCTATAAAAGTGCTGGGAAGTTTGCTTTAGCTAGATTTGTTACCCAGGAGAGGGAGTTCATGCATCAGTTGCAAGATCATGGTCACATTATATAAGATTATGCAGATCTGGTTTCGAGCTCCATTTCATGTGAAAAGCTTTTAAAAGGAAGCTGGCATATCCTGTATTCATGTTGTTGTGTCTTTTAACATTTTGTAAAATTGTAACAGGTTATTTTTTTTTGGGAAATTTAAATCTATGCTCCTTGTATAGAGAAATTGTGGATAAAAGGGTACTAGTAGTTCTTTTAGTGTATAACAAAAATGCAAATAAAAAGACATTGGTCATTCCCTCCTCCAATATAAATGTGTATATATACATGTATAAAATCATCGCTGATTTTTTTCATTTATTCTTTATTTTTAATATAGAAAGGGAAAGTTTATCTATATATTAAATATATGCTATAATATCTACTTGTGAATAGGTAAAATCTGTTTGTAAATGTATATATGTAGGACTTCTGCGTTGCGGCAAGAGCTGCCGACTGCGTTGGACAAATTATCTGAGATCTGATATCAAGCGAGGTTCCTTTATGCGAGAAGAAGAGTGGACTATTATTCAGTTGCAGGCAATTGTAGGAAACATGTGATCAAACATACAAAAAGATGAATATTCCATAAAAATAGATAACTTTTTATAAGAAGATGTAGATAACTTTTGTAAATATCTGAAGTTCTTCTGTGTTTACTAGAAAAAATTGAAACAACTTTAAACTTTAACCTAATTCATCACCAAAAAGTTCCTGTGAATATCTACATCTTCCAAACATTTATTTATTTTGATTACGCTTGCAGATGGTCTCTGATAGCCTCACAGCTCCCGCAGAGAACAAATAACGAAATCAAGAATTTTTGGAAAATAGATAACTTTTTATAAGAAGATGTAGATAAATTTTGTAAATATCTGAAGTTCTTTTGTGTTTACTAGAAAAAATTGAAACAACTTTAACCTTTAACCTAATTCATCACCAAAAAGTTCCTGTGAAAATCTACATCTTCCAAACATTTATTTATTTTGATTACGCTTGCAGATGGTCTCTGATAGCCTCACAGCTCCCGCAGAGAACAGATAATGAAATAGGTAATGTTATAATATCTACTTGTGAATAGGTAAAATCTGTTTGTAAATGTATATATGTAGGACTTCTGCGTTGCAGCAAGAGCTGCCGACTGCGTTGGACAAATTATCTGAGATCTGATATCAAGCGAGGTTCCTTTACGCGAGAAGAAGAGTGGACTATTATTCAGTTGCAGGCAATTGTAGGAAACAGGTGATCAAACATACAAAAAGATGAATATTCCATAAAAATAGATAACTTTTTATAAGAAGATGTAGATAAATTTTGTAAATATCTGAAGTTCTTCTGCGTTTACTAGAAAAAATTGAAACAACTTTAAACTTTAACCTAATTCATCACCAAAAAGTTCCTGTGAATATCTACATCTTCCAAACATTTATTTATTTTGATTACGCTTGCAGATGGTCTTTGATAGCCTCACAGCTCTCGCAGAGAACAGATAACGAAATCAAGAATTTTTGGAAAATAGATAACTTTTTATAAGAAGATGTAGATAACTTTTGTAAATATCTGAAGCTCTTCTGTGTTTACTAGAAAAAATTGAAACAACTTTAAACTTTAACCTAATTCATCACCAAAAAGTTCCTCTGAAAATCTACATCTTCCAAACATTTATTTATTTTGATTACGCTTGCAGATGGTCTCTGATAGCCTCACAGCTCCTGCAGAGAACAGATAACAAAATCAAGAATTTTTGGAATACAAAATTGAAGAAGAGTTCGTTCATGATGGGACTCGATCCCTCGATGCATGCACCCAAACAAGAAGCCAAACCTACTGCTCCATATGGGTATGAGGCCTTGGCCGTCACAAGGCACAAGACACAGTTGGAAAAGGAAAGACGTGAAGCAGAAGCTCAGATCTTGAGAGAATCGCTTGTCATGGCCTTTGATTCTGCCGCTGGTTACCACAACAATAATAGTACAGTGGAAACATTCACAAACCCTAACGGCAATCCACCCGCTGATTATTTCTTAAAGATATGGAATTCAGAAAACGGTAAGGCCTTCAGGAATAAGAATCATCATCTTAATGGACGATTCGATTCGATTTTATCTTATGAAATTCCTTTAAATCAACGGCTGAAATTGTTGCAATCGTCTAACATATAATCGTGTGGTTTACAAGATGACAGGTAGGCAGAGAGGGGAGTTGATTTCAGAGGGAAATGCCTTACGGCGTAAAAATGACATGCATAGAGCAAGAGATTCTAGGGGAAGGTTTTTAGCTAGAGCCAAGAGTTTGATTTTTACAACTCCATCTACTTCAAGGAATAGGAAAGAGACACCTCCATCATCTCCAACTCACACTCCTAGCCCTAGGATTCCTGGAATTCAAGAGGCAGTAGTTGACTCTCCCACACCATCTATTGAATCCGAATTAGGAAGAGATCCTTTCCTTCCTTCTACAGGAAGACAGATTGTAATTGAAGAAGTAGAATCACCTGAGGAAGAAGAGGGAGAAATTCCTCCTCATTCACCCTTGGTAGAGGAACCAGAGGACTCTGAAGCCTCTGAGGAAACTACCATGATAGAAGAAGGAACAATCGGATTTGGTAGAGGTAGAGGTAGAGGAGGAGGAGGAAATAATGGAGGAGGTAGAGGTAACATTGGAGGAAATAGGGATGGAGATAACTCATTCGGATTTCCTATAGTCGATGAAGACTCCCGAGCCACAATGAAAAACATCTTGCCATCTTTCCTCCCAAACTTCCATGGGTTAAGAAATGAGGACCCTGAACATTTCCATTTGAGTTTGAGGTCGTGTGTCGAACTTATGATTATCTGGAAGACTCTCAAAAACTCAAATTGTTTCCTTCAACATTGAAAGGAGCAGCCTTGAAATGGTTCATGGGATTACTCAATCAATCCATTAGGACTTGGAATGATATGAAACAAACATTTTTGGATAGGTACCTGGACTATTGTATGCCCACCAATCATAGGTGAGGTATAAATGGTGCAAAGAGAAGATGAAAACTTGGAGGATTTACTTGAAAGATTTCAATACAACCTGAAAAGAGAAAAAATGAGTAACTTAGATGAGGAGCCTTTGAAAGCCCTTCTATTAAAAGCCATTAGAGATGAATGGATAGATATTTTGAACATGATGGGAAAAGGAGACATATCTCAACTTCCACTTCATGATATAGCAGAGCTATGTGTCCATCTCTCAAGGGGGAAATCTAAAACTCAAAAAGGGCCTAGAGATCCTTCTCTCATCAGAGCAAAAAAATATGCAACTGGATTAGTAAGTAGGGCCGGGATTGGCAACATGCTTGATGAATTCAAAACTGATATCTTAGGAAGTCTTAGTGAGCAACTAGACACTCTTAAGATTCACAATAAGCAAAAAGCAAAAGCTGAAGCTTTAGCCATCTTTTGCCCGAAATGTAGAAAGAAACATGCTCTAAGGGAATGTCCCTTCGATGCAAAGGTTGTAGAAACATGTGTAGTCTGTTCAGAGAATCATGAAACCAAGGATTGTCCTTCAATCCCTGGGCTCAAAGCTGTGTTTCAAGAAGATCCAAATACAATCGAGTCTCTCTGTTTTGTTGCAAGGAGACCTTGGCAGGGGCAACAAAATCAAGGGTTTAACAACTCTATGAATTTTCAACCCCCACCAAATTGGAATCCTTGGCAACAACCTTGGTCACAACCTCAAAATCCTTTTCAATCGTGGATACAAGGTATGCAAAATCCTTATGGGAGATTTGCTCAATTCTATCAATATCCTCCATCTTTTCAAAACCAACAAGCTCCACAACTTCCAAATCAAAACCCACAACTATCATTGCCATTTCATCAACAACAACCCTCTCAATAGAATCCAAATTCTCAACTCTTGCTCCAACAAAAGTCAAATCAACTTCCTTCTCATCCATTGCCAAACCCCAATAATAAAAACCCTCAAAATGCTTACATAATGGAAGGTCTACAATTTCAATTTCCTGCCTATATGATTGTTCCTCTCAATGATGTACAACTCAAATCAGGTAGAGTTCTAGATAAACCTTCTATGGATGTTCAAAAGCAAAGCATTTCTGAGGAAGATTCTCTTGAAGCCAATAAGGGTTCTGAAGCATCTCTTCAAAACTCAAGCACTCCAAAAGGAAAAGAAAAAGAGTTAACCCCCACAACTCCTATAGTTGAGCAACCTGCATCTTCATCCACAC
>APFE030378787.1:176731-235121 GCA_000404065.3 Pinus taeda | reverse complement strand
CAAATCATTGCATATTAGTTTAAAAAGAGCATATAAATGGTTTCCTAACTATGTCTTGTGACTGCTGTTTGATTTAGATTTTTGCTCAGTCAACTGCGGAATCTTGTCACTTTCCGCAACAAGAATCAGTTTCCGCAGCCTTTTTGTTAAAGTCTATGCTATAGGTGTCTACTGAAGAATCTGGCCACATGGGCAAGCTAAAAATGATGTGGACATGGAACGTGTCCCCTCGGTTCAGCCGAATCACTCACAGAAGCCCGCAGTCAAAGCCAGTTAAACGGTGGTCAACACTAGGAGTTTTGCGGTGGCAGGACTTTGTTTTTCATCACGAGGAGGATTGCATGGTAAGATCCTGAGATTTAGGAGGTGTGCTAACACCTGGGGACTGCCCGTGAACCGAATCCAACAAACCACCCTCCTTGGATTTATTTCCCACGGCTACCATGCTGCTAGATTTCCGAATATGGTCCTTTACGTGTCTGTCTACTAGCACAGACCTTAGGAATTAGTTATGTATTTCCTACTATAAATAAAGCATCTTTGTATGCGTATAGGCTAGCTAATGATATGTAATATTGACTGTTTTGCGAGCCATCGTGCCGTGACTTAGTTTTTATTTTATGACTGTATTGCAATATATGAGAAGACATTTTTTTGAGTTCAAATCCGTGATTGATTTCTGATTGGCCAAGGTTGCATAGGGCCCCTGTACACCAAGGTCCTGTAGTTACTGTATAGCTTCATGTTTTCTTCATTTACGCTCTTGATGCCATAGATGTTTGTTGTATATCTTACATTGCTTATGGTATTTATGTTGTTTGTTGTCCATAGCTTCTTTTATGCTTTCAATTAACTGTCAAATGATCAGTGTTTTCATTTTAGGTTCTAATAGAAAGCCCAAGCAAGTGCATATAGCTTTTTGATGACTAAAGACATGATGGAATTATCTTGTCCTTCTGCTGATTTGTTTTCTTAGTTCTAATTCCAGCACTGTTTATTTCTTTCATTTTTGCTTTGTTCATTTACTTTTCTGCAAGATAGATATTAGACTATTCATATCATTTTTCAGTTACCTCCTATAGCCAGAGTGAGTCGAATGGTGAGGTATTTAGTGTGAATGTATAGTTTGATACTAGTTTATTTACTTTTGCAAGTTAGTGATTAGATTACTCATATCATTCTCGGTTACCTCCTATAGCCAGAGCGAGTTGAATGGTGAGGGATTGTAGGATGAATGTGTAGCTTGATGTTAGTTTTATTTTATGCAATTTAGATATCAGATTACTCAATTTGTTTATGATTACCTCCTATAGCCAGAGCGAGTCGAATGGTGAGGGGTCAAAAATGAGTTGATGTGATATGATTTAGTTTACTTTGCTTACAATTTTTGAATTGCTTTGAGTTCAGTCTTTTCCTTTTTTATATAGCAGCAAGGATACTGGGTTTCATAGTGACTAGTTCACTATTTTGTTTAATTAGAATCTATGCACATCTTGATTTCATCATTGTAAGTTTGAAAACCTTTTGAACACTTTGAAGTTTGGAAATTATTTTAAAGGCCACCATTTCCTTGAATACTTTTATCCATACTTGATTATTAGAATTAGCATCTCACATTAGGGAATCAACAATAAGATAAATCCAAAAACAAATCAAAAACTAAAAACGACAAAGAAATAAGAAAATGGTTATCTTGCATATATAGTGCACTTCACTTCAGCAGTTTACGACTCCTAGATTGACAATTTATATAGCAATTTAGGACACACTAAATTGACCAAAAAGGAACCCACCATGATCCAAAGAGGGCCAATCTTGGTACAAGTTACACAGTGTGGAAACAACCAATTATTGACCACTTGATCGAACAATACCGAGATGGGTCTGCATGAGTAGATGATGACCTAAGTACCCATTGCATGCGAGCAATCCCACATGAGATTCCAGGTAAAGGAGGAGACAAGCCACTGCAGCAAAGAACAGGTAACACATGTTGTTTATTCACCTTTTTCCAAAAATATTGCCTAACATTTTAAGTGTTTGGATTACTTGCAAAGTTTTTCATCATACTTGGTTTTCTAATTAAATCCTGCACGTAAGAAATATGGGAAGATTCGCTTACGCATTGACTTCATAAAATTAAACCCTTCCCAGAATAAAAAAAACTACCTCGTGCCATCATCCAAGCCCATGTTGCACACAATACCTGAAACAATGGTGTTGTCTTCACATGTAGGTCTTCTGGAATGCCACCAGGTTCCAGTACCAGAGCCCGGTGGACCGACACTGGTCCACAAGAAACTTGGCTCACACACGTATCATTTGCAATCACTTTACGGGAGGATTAAAAATCTTCATGTCAACGGCCAAGTCCTCAAACACTAGTTTCAATAGGTCAAGCTACGCCCGTGCCATGTACATAGTCTACTTGTTGCTTATTGTCTCATTTGGTTTGTTTTGCTTATTATCTTTTCTTTTGCTTTGTGTGATTCTGTTTACTATTTTTTTTCACATTCATTTTGTTTGTTTGATATATTACTATTTTTGTTTCCACAAATAAGTGCTGCCAACTACTACATTCTGGCTTTTGAATAGAGTATGTGGCTAAAATTTGAAGAGACTTGTGACACTGCAGCACTTGGCCTGTCTTATGTCCATTTTCCCTGTGCTTGGTTACAACCTTTGGCCGATGAAGTCTTGATGGAATATACAAACTTTCTGTAAGGGAAACTTTGGTCCAACTGTGAATCTGTGTCCACACTGGGAAGCCCCATGCCTGTACTCAGCTTTCTACTGTGTGTTTAAGTTAATCCAACTAGTAGAAATGGAGAAGGGGAAAAATCTAAATGAGCAATCCTACGTCAGAGTTCTTACATGCTTCTCTAAAGGAACAACCCCTTATGCTCTCAATAAGTCAGGATCCCTCTTCTACCCCAAAAATAAATAAGTTCATATGCACAGTTTTCTTAAAAAATACAAAGGTGAAAGAAGAGAAAGGCATCTTGCATAGAGAGGTAAATCATGCAACTCCACCAGGGTACTGACCAGGCTTGCTGGCAGTGGAGCAATGTGTATGTTCCTGCGTGACTCCATCGGGGTACTTTCCAGGCCTGTTGGAAGCAAAGCAACACCAAATATGAAAACTTATACTCTAAAAATATTCAACTCGTGAACTAAACTACCCTTCCCAGATTTGAAACAATGAGATCTAAGCTGAACTTTTGATTTCTTTTTACTAAGTTGGCAAAGGGTGAACCATGCATGTCCATGAGGTAGGTGGGGAAACTGAAGTAACCTGCACAATGATTCAATACTCCCCAAAAGACCAACGCCATGTGCTAGCAATGAACCAAAACAGAGAAGCTGGAGTTCTACCAGTGTGTCGCCAAGTGTTGTAGCGGCTACAACCACCCTTCAAAATTTTGGCATGCACCAATTTCAAAGCCTCCCCTGAAGAGTTTCACTTGATGATTGCACACACTCGGGTTCACTCCATGAGCTCGTGTGAGTCTTTACATTCACCTTGATTTTTCATTACATCCAAGTCTCTGCATGTGGATGTCCAAGTCATGCTTGCGACCGTGTTCTATTTATGCTCAAAGTCTTTGCTTCGTAGTATTTGTTATGTTCGCTATGAAATTATATGTCGCACTCACACACAAAGTCACATTTACTGTCGTGAAAGCATCGTCTCAATCATAAATGATCAATCATGAGTGTCGTGCTTCTCACTTGCACCATCAGTCAGCCATGTTGAACATGTGTATCTGGATGGTTTGGTCGTTTCATCGTCAAGTAATGCGAGTGTGTGTTCGTATGATTACATATGCATCTTTCAACTGTTCACACACTTAGTCATTTTTTCTCAAGTTCTGATGACCAGATTCCTCACTCACAATTGTACCATCACCCTACTTTCGACTCAATCGACTGTCAACTAGAACAGTGCAGAAGCACCAAGCTAGTCCTTCCAAGCTGCGTTACCTGCAAGCAATCTCAATCAGCTCTCATGTTGGCCTCCTGGAGATTCGGACCCAACAGTCACCCTAGAACTGACTCCCCTCAAAATTTGCATAGAGGCCATTGACCCAACCTATTCAACTAACTGAGGAACTTTCCCAGGCAGGTAGGATAGACACCAAGTGCCCATCCCTATCTCCTTTAGAAAATTGCGAAGTTTTGCTAGTCAGTCATCCGGACAGTCGATCGACTGTTCATCTCAAAATTTACACAGTGCTCATGAGCAGGTCTTTTATTTCCCATCAGTAGCTTAGCTCAGAAATTGCACAGAGATGATCAGCAGGCAGGCCTCCTGGCCTCAATGCAGTTTTCCCAGCCAACAACTCCTAGCAGTAGATTACCTGTTCCCTCCAGGAATTGCACAGTTTCTACTACCAGTGACTGAGTAGCCAATTTCCAGTTCCCTCTGGGAATTACGGAGTTTTGGCTGCTAGTGACCCTAGCAACCAACTTGAAGTTCCCTCCTGGAATTGCACAGTTCTGGCTGCCAGTGACCTAGCAGCCAACTGGCAGTTCCCTCTAGGAATTGTATAGTTCTGACTGCCAGTCTCCCGAGTAGTTCCCCCCAAAAAAATGTGCAGTCCATGCCTACTGACCCTTCATGCAGCCCAGCCCGTTCCTCTGGAAAATTATAAACATCTGGCTGCTAAGCCCCTGTTGACTGTTCATTCTGGAAAATGCACAAAGCATGCCTGCCTTGCCCTCCTATAGCTCGAACTGTCCCTCCCAAAATTTGCGCCATTTTGCCTCCTAGTCAAGCGAGACCTTACAGATAGTCACGATCAACTTAGATCGTCTATATCCATCCCTCAGTGACTCTTGCGCAGTTTTCATCAGTAGTTACCTGGAGCCATCATCTTGCATCACATCCCTGTTGCCTCTCCCGGTCACTTGCATCCGAATGATCATGTGTCATGGTAGACTAGGAGGTTTTGGATTTGATGTCGTCTCGTCATGAGTGATTGTAGGTACAAGTACACCAACAAACATGTCAAGATGACGAATGGTATGAACGAAGGGAGCACATGTAGATGGATAGGTTCACCAACAGATGAACAAACCAAGCATGCAACGCGGATGCACGCGACAAACATGCACCTTCGCGAACAAGTGAGCCTGTCAAGCCTTCCAGCATGAAAGCAAGGAACAACATGCTAAAGCTTCATCAAGTGAACCAAGGACCATCGAAGACTCTGTGCACTTTTCCATGTGGAGGTGAAGGTATGGTACACCATGAAGACATCCATCACTCAGTAACACTGTAGATCGACATCCAGTCCAATAGCAACACGAATGTGTGAGCATTGTCATGTCAAGTCATGAGTCATGTTGCCCATATCTCCACTATGGGCTTGTTGTCAATCAATGTGATGTAACGTGGAAGTCCAAGAGACCCACTTGTTGAACATAGAGTCGTGTAAGTCGAAAAGTCATGGAAGTCGAATGGTCATGAGGGTAGTCGAACAGCCACAAGGGTCAATTTCACCCTTGGCTATAAATACCCCCCTCATTTGTACATGAGAGGACTTTTCACCTCAGCTCCTCCCACATAGCCAAGATAGTTTGTAATCTTTTCTTTGAGGAGTAAGTACTGGCTCCAATGCCTTGCTGACGGGGTTAGTGATGTATGGTGTAACGATGTGTCTTAGAACTTTCGCTTAATTCAGACACCTATTAACAAGCGAGCACATTTTTACACATGTATTGTATTTTTTGTAAGACTGATCCTTAACACTTGTAACGCATGTTGCTTTAGCCTGTGTTCTACATCTGAACAGATTCATTTGTTGTAATGCATAATCTATTAATGGAAATGTGTTGTATATGTTGTTAATGCTGTCATGTCCATGTGGACTTCTCTACCGGACATCAAACAGACCTTTCACATGATCCTTGCTGTAATAATCATTGCACTTGTTTGGACTGATCCATGAGTGATGTACGTGTTATCTTACCTTGTATGTTGTGACTGTCGCATCTGAGTGGACTGCTTTGCTGAAAGCTATGTATGTCCTTGTGTTGTTTGTTTCTAGCCAAGTTGGGACTGATCCCTTTCAACCTGGAACTCACCTTCACCTTCTTCCCCTCACAGTGAAATAACCATTGACACAAGTACACTTACACTCACCAGGCACGCAAACCTCACATCTCGAAGACAAAGCTAACCATTCTCCTATCTTGACAAGCAAGAGTTGACGTAAATCCTTAAGATAATGGTAATCGAGCCATCATACCGGATGGGACTCCCACACCAAACAGTGTGAGGTTTAGTTGGGACTTCATACCAGGGTGATCCCCTGAACGTTGGCATGTCCAGCACCGTCAACATGTTCTCACGGCTCAAACAGCAAGTCATGGATATAAACCGAAATGTAAACCTCCTCTTGATGGCCTTAAGTATTAAGTTGGGGATATTTGGAGAAGATGGGGGTTCAAATGCAAAGGAAAAATCAGAAGGGGAATCTGGAGATTAGGAAGACACAGATAACAAGCTGAAGAAAGAACCAAGAAAAGATCAACCGAGTTCGAGTGTCGTGAATCAATCCCTGTTCAAAATGGAAGAAAAAATTGATATCAAGCCTTACCATGATGAGATAAACACTTTTAAGTTGAACCACTGGTTGCAATAACTGGAAGTTTATTTCAACATCCATTAGATTGAGGAAGGGAAAAATATCTCATTTGAGCGGTTGAAATTAGAGGGACATGGATTGACTTGGTGGAAGAGCCACATGGAAACCCTGAGGTTGGAGGGAGAAGCTTAAGTGACTATGTGGCAGTATTTCAAAACCCTCATTAGGTCACAGTTTTATCCCATAGGGTACCTGGAGGACTAGTGGATTCAATGGCATTACTTCAGGCAAAAGTCGGGCCAAAGCATGTGGGGGTACACCACGAAATTCAGGAAGATGGATATAATGTTGGGTATCTCTCCAAGGAACCCAGATGTACTCCTCAAGTATTTGGGGATTATTCATGGCCATCTATGTGAGAAAGTAATGTTGTTCAAGCCTAAATCAGTGGATGAGGATTATGTACAGGTACGATACCTGGAAAACATAGACCTAAAAAGATCGCAATCAAGTGAATCGAAGCAGAAGGAGAAACATGAAGCTTTGAAGGAGGGGAAGAAGAAGTAAAAAGGGGGGCAGATAGAAAACAATGACCACAACACACCACTGCAAATATCCTAGCAACCACTGCAACATTGATGTTCATATAGAGGAGAAGTGTTGGAAGTTGGATCCAGAGCTAAACCTAAAGAACAAGAAGAAAGATAATAATAAGAAGAATCTCATGACTACATATTTGAACAACCAAGTTGAAAGAAACTCGTACATGGATGAGAATATAGTTTGCATGTCAGTGCAGAAGGAGGTGAAATTGAGTAGCCTTTAGCAACAGGAAGAGAAATAAATGACCAAACTCTTACATATAAAGATAGAGGTCAAGAAGACAAAGATTGATGCTTTGTTTGACTTAGGATTGTAGGGGAATCTCATTGGAGCTAAGTTGGTCAAGAAGTTGGGCTAGAATTTCGTGGTCATCCAAACCCATATCCACTGGGATGGGTAAATAAGGATGTAGAGTTGAAGGTAACAAAGTAGTGTAAAATTAGATTTGAGATCAGTGTCAATTTTATTGATGAAGTAGATGTAGATGTGGTTCCCCTTGATGTATGTGGAGTCTTTTTTAGGATTCCATACATGTACATGTGAGATGCAACATTCATGGTGAGAGCCAATTAGTACTAGCTCATCAAGGATGGAAAATCATTCATCATCAAGGTGCACAAAGGAAAGTAAAAATATCACTAGTAAGTTTCAACCAAGCCAATAAATTGATCAATTCTAGCTAGAAGTATGTTTTATTGTTTTTAAGAGAAATTTAGTCTGAAGAGGAGTCAATAAGAGGCAAGTAATCCTTGGACGAGTGTACTAAGAAACAAAAACAACAATTGGAAGATTTTTTATAGGCATAAAAGGATGTGTTCTCAGAGCCTAAAGGTTTACAACCTAAGAGAGAAGTGGAGCATGAGATCTAGCTATTGTCACACTCCCCGTTGCCAAATATTGGGTCGTACATGTAGTCTATTATAGAAGCAAGAGAGGTGAAGAAATAATTGCAATAGCTGTAGGAATAGGGTGTCATTTGACCTAGTACGTCTCCATGTGGATCACCCATCATCACTATGCCAAAGAGGGATGCGACTTGGTAGATGTGTATATAATACAGGGCATTGAAAAAAATCATGCTCAAGAACAGACACCCCCTGCCTAGGATAGACAATATGCTAGATCTTTTGTAGCAAGAAAAGTACTTCACCAAGTGTTGAACTGGTAAATCCCCTCTGCGGACAGAGGCGATCCCACTAGCCCAACACGGGTCTAGCAACAATCACACACGCTGCACGCAGGTTCCTAATTGCATAATTTAAAGATCGATCAGAACGATCTACCTGGAATCCAACGCTATTTGTTGTGGAAGAAACGCCGCTCCCGTCCTTTAGCTTTGGTTGGTCACTATCCTTATGCTCCACGTATGGACACCTGCACAAACAAAGAACAATCCAACACAAGCATAAAATCTAGTACATGCAATTATATATCAGTCAGACAGGATATAACTCAAATATCATCAGAAGACACGTCAGTGGAACCATAATGATAGTCGTTCATTATTCAATAAAAGAAGAGAAGGATTACAACCAAAGAGGCCTGACGTTGAAATCTCCTCCGATTGGGTCAGCAGCTAAACATGCCTTGCAAAGCGACCTCCTCTCTCAATATTTTGGCAGCATAACTCCTCTATAGCTCTCAATTCTCACTATCAATCCAGCATAATCTTAGCTCACTTTAGCTCTCTCCAAAACTAGTTGCTTCAATGCAGGGTGACAGTCATTTATAGATGGAGGAGGAGGAAGTGTTCATTGTATCCGGACACCTACTGAAGATTTGGCATTGTCCCAGAATAGCCTTTGAACTGGGTTGTCATGGATGAAAAAGACGACACTCGACCACTTCCATGGGATTTTTCCCCAGAGAACTGCATGAGCAATGGAGGAAAAAACACTTCAATGCGCGCTGGCCAAAAATCATGACCAATTTTGGGTGGCGCGGGCTTTGTTCTGTGACAGAGCTTCCATGGGCACGCCCTCTTTGGAGGAACTGAGCCATTGGCGCGGGTTAGACACTGTGGACCCGCGCTAATGGAAAAAGGGCATTTTTTAGGGCTAATCTTCAAAAGGTGTCTTCAGGGATTTTGAAGTTCATACTTAGGAGAATCCAATGCAAGTGTTTTTAAGTTGTGTCACTGGTCACAGGTCCATAAATGTATCCTCCAGTGTACGAAAGCAGGGGTAACAAGGACGGTGACCAACGGTGACAAATTACTGCGTAACAATACCGAAAGGAGAAAACATCATCACACTCGAAGATATGGAAGAAGAAAGAAGTACAGTCAGAAAGATGTGGCACAACACAATGTACAAACATTACAAACTCAGAGGGAGCTGAAAGTGTGAAACTTCAGTATTCTAAATCTCATACACAAGTTTCATGAAGAGAAGTCGTGTATATACGTGAGTTAGACACTGCACAGTCACGCATCTGTTAATTTGAGGAAAAGCAGTGGAACAGACTCATGAAAAAGGATCTGATATGGTTTAGTCAATTATTTCTCTGTTTGATGATGGGTACAATCTGCTGATAATGTGTGGAAATATATTGATACTCATAAGATGTTGTTTTTGATCCTCACAAGTTAACTTGATGCATATCTGATTGTTGATGATGCCTTGATACTTCTTGCTGATATGTGCATGATCATATCTGACAATGAACAGATGGAACAGGTTCAGGGGGAGAACATGCTATGCTTCTAATAAAGCATTGTTTGCATTATGTTTAGAAGTCTTTGGTACGTAATCAATGATGATGATGTTTATATGGCTAAATGATACATCTTGCTATGTTACGGTTATGAATTGCCCATGATAAAATCTCATATGATACTTGGGGGTCACATAGTTGGGTTTCAGATCAGATTCATGGATGGTTGTGGATGATTCTTTGATGATGCATATAGTCATATATATTTCTTACATGATGATCTTCATAAGGACAAGGAGAAGTACAAATCTTGCGTACACAACTTTATTATTTAATGATGAGCCACTCATTTCCTTCATGCTGCTGTCATCATGCCTTGTAAAGATCATATAGTACAGTTATGATGTAGGATTCCTATGGTTGTTGGTTCTCACACGGTTGAGGATTGTTGCTGTTGATGATATCAAGAAATCTTGACAAATGACCATAAGATCATGGCTTGCTAGATACATATTGATATCTCTTTTATGGATATATACTGTGATGGATACATGGATGATTACTTAAGTTGCATATTGTTGGTTGGCCAAGAGAATGGTGTTATTTCAGGTCGGATGGAGACATATCTATTTGAAGACATGGATATTCAAAGACATGGCTTACGTAATCACTTTGAGTTCTTACCTTATGATGTTAGGTTGATACTCACATATGTTGATTATCATAGTTGATGCTTATCAGATGTGGGATGTTCCCTAGTGATGATACATGGTTGATATATTGAAGGCTCTTGTGGAAAGATCATACTGTTATTGATGACAATCTTATGATCATAGACGATGACTATGGTGTTTTTCACATACAAATGATATGATGTGAATGATTGGAGATATGACATATGCTGAGGTTATGATAAGTCTCTTTCTACTAAGGAAACAAAGCAAGTTGATCTTGATGAAATCAAGTGGATGAGTTGATATCTATATGCAGATATACTTTGTCATAGGTTGATGAGATTTACACTGTCATATCTTAGGGACTAATGATGGACATACACAGGTTGCTGGTCTGGATGCTGTTGACAAATGCTGCTGATGATAGTTGTTGATAACTATCATAATCTTGTTTTAGATATTTGGTCTCTATGTCATATATATCATTCGATGTAAAGGTCATATCAAGACTCATGATGTAATAGGTTGTCTCTATCTATTGTAGTCTTTTGATGAATCCCTCTTGGTCATATGATGTAATTTGTACCCCCACTATGCATGGGAAGGATGATGTAATATTTCAATCATGTATAAACAATTGGTATCTGGTATATCCCCACTTGGTTGGGAGAATGAATGTATGTATGACTCAATGATGATAGGAAGGCCAAACTCACATAGTTGAGTTATAGAGTCATGTTATTTTCTTGAAAATATTTGCAGACTCTGCATGTGCTAAGGGGGAGCATGGATGATATAGTACATCTCAGCATGAACAAAGGGGGAGTTCAATCAAAGAATTCAGCATGTGCCTAGGGGGAGCATGATTAATATTCAACTTTTCAGATATGAAAGTCTTCTGCTCTTAGGGGTAGATGATATTGGTCTGCCCTTTGCCCTTGATGTCAAAGGGGGAGAGTGACTTGGTGTTGTTGTTTCCATCAAGTCCAAAGGGGAAGATTGTTGGCATTATGATGCATGTGTTGTACTTGATGGCAACCCACTTGTAGCAGAACAACTCTCTTGTACATGGTAACTAGATGAATATATAGAAGAGATATTAGATGTGACAGAATGCATGACAATAGTATTTATAGATGTGATGAAATGCAGGGCAGCTTCAAGGAATCAGAAGGAAACTCTCCTAGATGAAAGATCACAGTATAATAGGTAAATAGCAAGAATTATGAAAGAAAGGTATACACAGGTTCACTATATACCAAGTTGCGTATACACTTAGGCTCACTTTATACAAAGACGCGTATAATGTACATACGCACTTTCACAGAAGGAAAGGCACATACATGTCAAAAAATAAGTTTTGGTCTGTGGTATTTGGACCATGGTATTTGGTCCGAGGTATTGACCCTAGATATTGGGTCCAAGGTATTGATCCTACGTGGTTTTGGACGATGGTATTGAGAAAGGCCTAAGACTATAAAAGGAGGAGAAGATCATTAGGCCAAGATGGAAGTCTCAAATATCTGATGAAGTGTGAGATCCAGTATGTAGGTTATAGGTTTATGATGCTTTGTTTGATCTGAGCCAAGGAGAAATCTCAGCGGTTGATGGAGGATAAGATCTAATGATGGATCAAGATCTTATGGCTTGGAATGAATCATCTCTATATGGTTTGATCATGCCTTTTTCTAGATCTGTATACTACTGCTTGTGATGTTCTGTAAATGTTATGATCTAGGGATAACTAAAGTCTGGAATAGCTGAAAAATTATGAATGAATATTTATAGATGTATGCACAGGTTGATTTTGATAAAAGCATGTATACATGCATGTTAGACACATCTAAGTAGCATATACCATATGAACTATGATGTTTAAAGTTATAGGTGGTTCTGGTTGTTGATGCAAAGTTTTGAGTTCTAGTGACTATTTACTAGTGACAGTATTCTGCATATTTAGATTGGTTGATTGTGATTAGCTTCAGTGTTTTTGGATGAGATCTAATATTGGATCAGGATCATAATGACTTATCTTTATGTGATCTGATGGACTAGATCTGGTTGCTAACACACATATTATCCTTTTGTACGTAATGATCTGGGTATGTCTGAAGTCGGGAAGTGCAACAAAGTTATAAGTAAGTATTTGATGACATATACCCTGGTTCGCTTTGGTGAAGTTTCGTATACACGCTGGTTCGGCTCTTCCAAGTAGCATATGCACTCTGATGCATGGTTTTTGATGATACAGTTGGCTATGAATATTGTTGCAGAGTTCTGGGTTCTGCTCTATGTTCTGGTGACTGTGTTTTGATGACAGGGTTTCAGTGAGTAAGTTGTTGGGTGATTCAGAGAGTAATGATTGAGTATTCAATGAATGGGTAATGCAATAGTTATATTACAGTGGTGATTGATTTTGAGATTCAATGTTGTTGATGGGTCTAGGATGAAAACTGGATGAAACATGGCCTTCAGATTATGGTGTTGTGTTCCAAGAGTATCCAGTCTGAAAATTTATGAAACATGGTACCTGGAGGAAGAAAGAAGGTCGTAGCCTTTTGTAGGTTAGCACCTATGTACTAGTAAATATATCAGCTAGTAAAAGAGCTAGGGGGTGTAGCTCCCTTCCAATAGAAGCTGGAGAACAAAAGAAGGTTGTAGCCTTTTGCAGGTAGAAGCTTGCGTACTGGTATGAGTCTGCACCAGTACATTGTTGTAAACAAATTTTCTTATTATTAAAATAAGACAAAAACGACAACAGCAGGTGGTTTTTACCCACATGGGGTTTACACCTTACATATTGGTGTTCATGTGTGATGCTTATGTGTGATGGTTCTTTCTGTTATTAACTGCATATGGTTACTGTTTAATGTTTAATAAAGTACTCATAATCAGATTAAAGATCAACATATGATGAATTAACAGAATCATTAGTTTGCTGGATATAAGCTTGTTTCCTTAAACACAATTGCATACACACGCATGTTGCCCTCATTGAAGTAGCGCATATGAAATTGAGTAAGAAAAGAAAAAGATTATTGACTTGAATAATACTAATTCACCCCCCCTTCTTAGTATTATTTCCAATAACCTGTAAATGGGTTCCATCGACTTCAATTCTGGGGGATGATCTGGCTTGTTCTGCATTTGTCTTGCAAACAAGGCATCTGAAAGAGGTGGGAGCATGTACTCAGTTGCATTAACAAGGATGTGAAGAACTGACCATTGTCAATAGGGTTTTACCAAAAACTATTGATGATATTCAAGATCTAACTTAGATAATTTCTTGATGCTATCTTATTTTTATTTTTATTTATTATGCCAATACTCTATGAGTGATTGGGTATCTGGGAAGCATTCTCCTGGGCACTCAGTAATAAGATTAGCATATGTAAGACTTTCTCTAAGAATTTTGGTAATCTGTCCTGCTAGGTCTCTTGCTCTATAAATTGCTTCTTCAGCCCGTTTCATTATGATATCTCAATCCTTGAAAAGAAGATCCTTTTAAGATTCTTGTATTCTGGGGAGATTTTGCTTTTATTCCATCTGAATTGTCCTGCCAAGTGATGAAGGCATAAATCTTGCTGTTGATATCTTCATAGTATGTTATTAATTAAGACATTTGATTAATCAATGAGTCACTATTTTTGTAGAGGTCAATGATGATCTTTAACTTCTTACAGAAGTTCACTTACTGTTGTTCTAGGAGAGCATTGATCTTTTCGGCTTGTTTTTTGAATCCTTCAATATCGGTGTCCTTTTGAATATGAGTTATTCAAGTTGAAGTTGGTTAATGTATGCATTTCGACTTTGAATATTAGCTTCATTTTGAACTTTTAATTGATGAAACTCAGTTTGTGATTTTGACAAATTGAGTTGCCTTCCTGCTCCATATCATGTCTTGAATTAAGTATTGTTTGTTCTAATTGCAAGATTTTTTTATCCTTTTCTTTAAATAGTTGTTGAACTTCAGTGGCTTTGAAGATGGTGGCCATAGCATAGGCTCATGCATATTGTGAAAGCTTAGATGAATCATCAGATGAGTTAGCTTGATAATATTTCGATACTAAATCTAATGGAATGCTTCCAGGAAGAAGTTCTTGAGAATGTTCCATTCTTCTTTTTTTCTTCTGTCGACTCACAACAACATGGTTTTCAAGACTATAAAAAATGTCAAGAGGCATAATTTCTTCTACTCTAAGGATGATTTCAGAGGTGGGGACTACCGGGATAAATTTTTTATCCATTATTTGACTTGATGACTTTGTTACACGAGGCTATGCCTTACTGGTTACAAGAGTCTTTTCTATCTCCATTGTGGCTGAATCCTGGAGTTCTTTCTCCTGTGTGCTATATAGTTCTTTGTTGAACTAATCCCATACTTTATCAAGCTCACTATTAGATATGAGCTCTTATATTTGTTTCTTTGTGAGTGTAGTAGTGGGTGTCTTTTCTGTTTCTTTTGAAGATGACGATAAAGCCTTTCCTGTAGGCAATTATGACTGTAAATCAATTATGCATTCAGAAGGCAGTTTCTATAGCCTTTTATTTTTGTACTCTTAGAATAAGACAAAATCATTGGGACCCAACTGAATCTATGCTAAATGTTCCACCTATCTATATGAATCACATGTTTCAAGTTAGTCATCAAAATCATCAAGTTCATGAACAAATGGCCTTATTTTAACTTGAGTAGTGAAATCATGAATGGCCTTTTTGGGTTTGTGCTATCTAGGAGGAATAGTGGGGAGTTGCATGCTTTCTATTTTCTTGATTTCTAGGATAGCATGATTGTAGTTATCAAGAGCATAAACTCCACATTGAATAGGAAATTGTGGTCAAATATCTTTTTTGGATTCCTTCAAAACTTTAGTTATACCATGACCTATGGTCTGATAGGTAACTTCCTAGGCCAAAATATTATCGAGAACATAAATAGGAAGAGGATGTGGGGTTGAAAGAGTCTAAAAAACTCTAACATAAGTGAAATTTTCTTCAGTAAACCAACTACCAAGAGCAGTGAAGCCTTTTGTAGCTTCTCGAGACAACTTGGGTGGATTTCGATCAAAAATGGCTTTGTATAAAGGCATCATGATCTTATTGAAAATTCTATAAAAATGAGGTTGGTAGTTGGATTCCCATAGAATATCACGATATATGTGAATTGGTGTAGGGTCTTGGAGTGTCCATTTCCATCCCATTGAAAGAAAATCAAAAGAAAAACAAATGGCATCCATAATATACGTGCTCATATACAAATCCGGTACAATTCTTTCTGAGACACTGTGTTTTTGCCTATATTATAAGATTTTGGATGTAATATTATTAGACAATATAGTAGCCCAATCCATTACTTCAGAAGTAGAAGCGGCTTGAATCAGGGGAACCCATTCAACTGCAATTTTTTGTGTATTCGGAGAACCAAACAATTTGCATATCATAGCAGAAACATAACAAAATGAACAAAAAGAGAAGCTAAGGAATACACACCCTTACTGTCATGCTTGTGCTTGCTTAGGTCTTGTCTCCATTATCTAATGGGCTTTGATTCTAATTTTTTCTTCTCTGCAAATTTTTTGAGAAATTGCTTTTCATAAAACTTCTGAGGGTCTGGCAAATGAGACATCCTCTTCAAATCGTCAGCTCTAAAGGATCCTATTATTGTTTGCCTTGACGTCAAGAATATCCTATCTTCAATATTCACATTATCAATCATCCACTTAATCATATCTGCATAGGGTAAGATTTTATGCTGCGCAACAATTAGATGAAGAAAGGAATTGACAACACCTGAGAAGTTAGCCTCGGATGATGATGAGGTGCCAGATGTTGCTTCTTTAACAACTACTAATCTCGAGTCTTCTTCTTCAAATATATTATACATTGATTCCCAATAGGAAGTACTAGAGTTCGGTGTGCATGTGGTTTCTGTGAATAATGGAGCCATCTCTGTTGTCTCTGGTTTGAATTGAGTTACTTCTGTTTGAAATGATGACCATTTTCCTCTCTTTCTTGCTTTGGACATTTCAACATAATGTCATCAATTAATATTAGCCTACAGAAAGGAAATATAGAGGAATGTTTTAGATCTCCAAGGAAGAAAGGACACGTGAGAAAAATATATATGTTTCAAATAACAACTCGCCAATTAAATCAATTTCGTCAATTGAGGAACATTAAACTATTCGATTTGAAATTTAATGAAAATCTAAGTTCACACGGATCTTTATTAAGTGGTTCTTAGTCAACAATTTCGCATCACAAATATTTTGTTAGGGTGATGTTGCAATGTGCGATGTGTGATTTGCGATATGAAATATCATATACATGCATCAGAGATCAGGCAACATTCGTTTATATCGCAATCGCAGCATAGAGAGAGTGATATTAATAAGAGCCAGTAGAGATGTGTGACTTGCAATCTGTGTTCAGCTATAATGACGTGTCATCGTGGCGGGTTCAATGAGGCTTTTATGTGTGGGAGTGTGAATTTTCTTTATTTTATTTGTTTTGTTAAGGGAAGCTTTATTTTGCAAAGGATATCACATATCACAATGTTCATTTAAAGGATATTATCATGACTCCTAATCATTTTGCGATTTTATTTTAAAAGAAAACCTAAGTTATTCAACTAGGACTTAAACCTAAAAGATAACCGAACATGATATAGTTTGAAGTTTTTTTCTCTTTTTTAGAAGTTTTTGGAATATAAACCTAAGGAAAAATTTCAAAAGGGTCCCCATTATTTAAATAGAACATTTAAATAATATGGGATTGTTGGGTACCACAATAACAACTTACAATTTGCCTTCATGTCCTTGTACATCCCATTAATTTTGGCTCGCACCCCAATCAGGGGTACCCCCTCTAAATTTTCAATTTCACTCATGAAAGTAATTTTATGAATTCTTCTGTAATGGATGTGTGTTTCAATTATAATATAGTTGCATAAATGATAACTTGTTAATGGTGAAAATGACTTTCTGGTATTAATCTAGATCCCTTCATCTTTCTGTGGTTCTGGCGCGTCTCAGGTGAGACACTCCTTTGCAAAAGGGAATAAAATTTACTACGACCCTAAGAAAAAATCTAGACTACAACAGTCTCTTTTGTTGGCAACTTAGGCTGAACTTGGGTCATTAACCTTTCAAAATTTTACGCCAACAAATGGTTCCATTTTCGGGACCCTAAGCTAAAAAAGGATCGAGATCATGGTATCTAGAATTTTTGGTAGAGGGATTCAAAATTGGTGGCACGAGAAAGATGATCACCTTATTTTGCAACAAGCTCAGCTAAGGCAGAATAACCTAGACTAAGTTAGGTCAGAAGTTTTGTACGCTGAACCTGGCTATGACTAATACAAAATATTCTAGTATGAGTTTCCTGAGGAGCTACAAGATTGGTTAAAATGATTATGAATCAAGGTGAGGGTTGGAAGTCAGATTGCAATATGCAAAGACTAGTTTACCATTGTTCTAGCTAAACTCCACCGGTGGGATACAAATTTGACAAGGGATGTTGATTTTGGGTAAATGCGGTGATAGAAGGTTATATTACTTAATTTGCAGCTGAAGATCATCAATGATTTTCTATAGCGGAAGTAGTTTTCATGTTTGGGTTGTGGGGAAGGTTGTTGAAAGAACTCCCCCCTGTGGATCAAGGTATTGAAGGTTGAAGAAAATTTTCTACCGTTCCAAGAATATTGAATGGATGCTTAAAACCTTAGGTGCTAGGGGTTGGACCTATGGGGAGGAATGTTGTCCAGTTAAGGAAAATGAGGGGTTGTTGTGATAGATCCATAAGAGTTTCACAAGGAATGAGATTTTAGAGCATTGCAAAGGACGATAATAACTGATGAGTGGTGAGAAAGTAAGTTGCAATAGATTAGGTGTAGGAGGAGAGAGTTGCAGAGGATAGGATAAGCAGTGATAGGTTTAGCGTCACAAAAGTATAACATGGATAGTCCTGAGCTGCAGATAAGTGGAGAGCATGAAGTATCTTCATCTAGTAAAGTAGGAGATGCCAATGAAAGTTTTGGAGGGAGTTCAGTTAGGATTGGTAGGCCCCACTTAGAGTCAGAAGGATTTCATATGCCTGAGACACCTATGCATTCGATTACGGTGTCAGGGCAGCATACTCCAGCAGATGATGACATGCATTTTGTGATGAGGATATTTTTCTTTGAATATTAGTTAGTCCCCAATAGAAACAACTCGTAGCATACAACTGCAACTCCTCCTCTCCCTAACATTCCCCTGGTATTGTATCAAAATCCAGATAAGTTCTTTTCTAAGTTAACTAAAACTATCAAATTTCCACAAGTACACTCTAGGTATATTGTTGGTATCTCTAGTGGAGGAAGTAGTACCAACAATGTTTTTCATTCCAGTCTAGTTAATAACTTTCAATTGGGTTCCAAGGGATTTATAATTGTTCAGTCAGGGCGCACAATAATGGCTGGAAATATGGCCAAATCGCTTACCCTATATCCAGAATTTTAAGGACGGGGTGGCGAAGATGTCGAACAACATTCGTATCTTTGTGAAGTTGTATGGAGGGCTCGAAAAACTTCGGATGCAACTAAAATTTATTGAATTCCAAACTGCCCTACGAGATTGGGCACTTTGATGGTTTATTAAGTGGATCGATGCCAACCCTAATGCCACTATGGATGTTGTCAAACAAGAATTTCTTCATGAATTCAAGTTACCTCAGTCGAACTAGAAAGGCTTGTCAGAATTGGTTGATATCCATCAAAGAGAAGGAGAATCTTCTTGGCAGTGCATGGAGTGTTTCAAATATTCTATCAGTAAAATATCATATCCCATTAATCCTCATCATCAGAGGGATTATTTTATTAAATATTTTCTACCTATGACTGGGTTCTACTATTGCAACATAAGATTACTACATCACAGGATGCTTTGGAACATGCAATGTAGATTGAAGCAATGGAAGGATATCCACAGGACTATAAATTGGGTGCTCCATCATCTAACCCTTCTATTATGGGACTTCATAATCAAATTTCCACTCTTATTGAGAGACTAAAGGAAATTTATCCTACGTGACCCATGCGACCTCAAGTTAGGTGCACACACTACCAAGTTGAAGGGAATCATGTCATTGAATGTATGAGACTCATGAGTCAAGGGTCAATGAGTTTTCCTATGGGTCCTCCAGTGCCACCACCACACAATCTCGGAGTTGCAAAAGTTTCTTCAACAATTCCATTTCAAGGTCTGACTTCGTATTAGGCATTCCCTCTGCGTCAAGGTATGTTTATGAATGAATATTGTGAAATTTGTAGATATTATGGCCACTTCCCTTGGTTATTTCCTATTTTAGAAAAGTATTCCAACGTGCCCAACAATCTATTTTGCGAATTTTGTGGGTCACCCACACATCATACAGATCAATGTCGATCCTGAGATGCTTTGGCTAATCTAGACGGTATGACTCTCTGTGTCAATGAATCTCCTAGGGGATGATGAGGTGGTTGTTGAAATATGTAACTAGGTTTTGTCTTCATAATGGCATATGTAATCGTGATTTTATGTATTTAATGAAAATAGAAAACTAAATTTATTATTTGTGTTCTTGAGGCATGGGTTTCATTCTCAAGGGAAATTTATTTTTAGGTGAAACACCCATTGAGTGCTTCTATGTTTGATATAAAGTCAATTGAGTCATTGTCATGTTTTGTAGACCCAATTGGGCATGTTACATATTGTAAAGAAAACATTATTGAGTCAAAATAAAGTCAAAAGACCCTCAAAGACCTCGTCATGGTACAAAGATCAAGTTGGCCTACATGAAGGGATAAGTCCACCTTAAGATAGCAATTCGTACCCCTCACACGCCTATAAATAAGAAGGAATTAGACCTCATTTGTACACTCACTCAAGCAAGTTTGATCTCCTCAAGATAAAAGTTAGAAAAGGACAACAAAGAAAACGAAGATCACGTTCAAAGATTTTGGGCCTCTCTCTCTCTCTCTCTCTCTCTCTTTCGTTATGGTTTCTACAATTTATGGGCTAGATGAAATTTTGAAGCTACATCGAAGCTGTGAAGCTGCAAAGTCGAAGCTGTGAAGCTACAAGGTCGAAGCTATGAAGCTACATCTAGATTGAAGCTGTGAAGTTGCTAGGTCGAAGCTACTGAAAGGTCAAAGCTATGAAGCTACTATGTCGAAGTTGTTGAAGTTTCTATATCAAAGTTGTAGAAATTTTTGATGGGGTCAAAGTTGTTGGAAGGTCGAAGTTTGTTACTGGAAGTTGTAAAAGGGAAGCTAATTAATAAGGAAGTATGACTTGGTATTGGAGGGTCTTGGTCAAGGGTCATAGGTCTTGGAATTCATCAATTGAAGTTCTATAAGAAGAGAAGGATTTTGGTGGGTTTTCCTCTCAGTTGGAGAGGTTTTGGCCTTAGATGATTGCCTATATCTTGTGCCCTATTTTCTCATTGTTATTAATGATTTTGTAGATATTTGATGATAGAGATAACTAATAATAATAAAGGAAATAAGAAGTTAACCAAGTAAAGTAAAAATACATCACTAGCAGTTATTAAAGTTAGAGAAATCACCAACCCTTGTTGCCCCCTAGGTTTCTCAACATGGTATCAGAGTCAAGCTACTTCATCAAGGAAGGGAAACACAAAGAAGGATACTCTAGGGCCAAAGTATAAAGAAACCATCTTAGAAACATTAAGAGCATCAGTCATCAAGAAGGACTAACCCTCTCATCATATGGAAAGGGAATAGTTAAGAGAATCAAAGAAAACCTCAAACCCCTAGCTCATCCAAAGAAGGGTTCCACACTTGAAGCATTCTTGGGAATTTCACACATTCTACAATCATTATCACAAGGAAGGAAGAGCAAATCACTTTTGGTTCTGTTTTTATGGGTTATATTCTCCACACGTGTGAAGTATTATGACATCCTTCTGCAATATCAAGTATCGACTTGCAACCACCATCAAGGATCAAGTTATGTGCCATGAAAGGTCCCCTTTTCAAGTTGAAATAAAAATAAAAATAAGTCAAGTCAAGTGAAGTAGAAAGGAGGAAAATTTATCCATCTTCTATCCATGTGTGAACTAAGGTTATTGCAGAAAAGGTTGAAATTGCAGAATTGCTACATCAAGCTGAAATTTTGAAGAAGGGTGGAAACTTGAGGTAGTGAAACAAGTTTAACTAGTGTTGTATTGAAGGAAGAAAACTAGGAAAAAAGTTGTCATCATCATCAAGGAATCAATGTCATCTTCCTTTTGAAGAAATACATCTTCACTAACTTTTCATCATCATCAAGGAATCAATGTCATCTCCCTTTTGAAGAAAGACATCTCCACTAAGAAGACATCTTCTATTGTCTACATCATCAACAAAATCAAGAAGGCATCAAGTTAAAAATTTCATCATCTAGGACTATCTTCACTTAAAAAGTAAGTATTTTTACATGTATATTTGAATATGTCAAAATGACATCATATTGGAAGGAGAACAATAAATTGGTTGGGTCATCAGAATTTCTTGCATGGAAGAAGAGGATAGATTTAATCCTCATAGAAAATGAAGTCATTGGTTGTGTTAAGGGTTTAATTGTCAAACCTCCAAAAGAAGAAGCTCAAGATCTACAAGATGAAGATACCAAAAGAAGAAGGAATATCCTCATACTTTATGAGTATGTCAGAAATAAGAGACCAACTCCAAGAGTTGGGAGAAAGTCAGACAAGGAAATGATTACCATAGTGCTCAATGAACTACCAGATGAATGGGGAAAACATCTATGGGAAGAAGGAAGCTACTCCATTAAATGAACCATGGTCATTATGAAAAATTGAAGAAACTAGGTTCAAAGAAAAAAATGATGTAGGTTCACGTGAGAAAGCTCCAGCATTTGCTGCCATGGATAGATGAAAAGGGAAGTTTGGAAGCTTTGGTCCTTGGAAAAACAAAATGGACATGTCGAAGTTTCAATGCTATGGCTGTCATGAATATGGGAACTACAAGAGAGATTGTCCAAAGCTAAATAAGGACAACAAAAAAAGAGGAAGGAAAGAATCCCATGTCACGGAAGAAGTAGAAGAAGTTGAAAAGAAGAAATCCAAGAAGGAGGAAGTAAAAGATCTCTACTATGATCGAGATAGTCTTCCTAACCTAGTTCTTTTCAAGTTTCTGTTTCAAGTTTTCTGTTGTAAAGTATAAGTATCATGGTAGGAATCATTATAAGCATTATAGGATGCATCATGTTAGGAAATGGAATTATAGCAGCATACGATTGAAAGCAAGAGATCGTGACATCATCATAAAGAAGCATGAAATATAGCTGAAATAGAAGTCTATGGCTATCACCTATAGAAGGATGTAGCTCTTGGTAACCAAATTAAAATTATAAGTAGTACTTATGGGTGATATAGTATAGATCTCATCATACATCATTAAAAAAGAGCATTTGTAGGATGAGGATGATTAAGATCCTCTGTTGGAATATTCATGGGATTCATGGAATGATGGTATGATGTCAAAAGAAGTGAAGAGGGTCAAGGGATTGAAGTTCTTTCAATTATGGAAACTTTCTAAGGAAGTCTAGATGACCAACAGAAAGAGATGAGGTATGTATTCTTGTAATTGATAAAATATAGTCATATCATATGGTTGTAGATATCATGAATGAGTGATCTACCTCAAGGGCATGATCAAAAGAAAGAATCTCCTCCTATGAAAGGATGCATGAAGGCATGGTTCACACATTGACTAGATGAAATCAACGTAATATGCCCTCGTATGAAATACGAGGTGGTTGAAAAATTTGAAGGAACTGTGATTGGAAGTTCCTGGTAGGAAAAGTGTGAATAAAGACATGAAGAGATCATGAAAAAAAATAAAACTATGGAGAAGGCAATCAACATCATGTTGAAGAAAGTGTAACTAGGTTCGGTCTTCATAAATATGAAATGTACTTTTGATTCTTGTATTTTGTAAAAGAAAGAAAAATGATTATTATTATTATGGAGCTTGGGTTTCTTGCCCAAGAAATTTGTTTTATAGGTCAAGCACTAATTGAGAGTGCTTCTAGGATTTTCCTAGGTCAAGAAGTGAAATAGGGACATTGTCATAATATGAAGACCTCATCGGACATCTTGTAAATGCTGGAAATAATACTGGGGGGGGTGGGGGTGAATCAGTAGTAGTAACTCAATAATTTTTCATTTCCATAGGAAAATTTGTATATGCTACTTTAGCTAAGTGAACCAGCGTGTACACGCGACTGTTATTAAAGCAAGCAGCATATATGCAGAGAACCTTTGGTTTACCCAATTTATCATGTATTGAACTTTAACCAGTATGTCAGATATTAATTAGATAGTGCAGTAAAAGCAAAATAAAGCATAAGCATCACACATGAACACCAAGATATAAGGTGGAGACCCAATGTGGGTAAAAACCACCTGCTGCTCTCGTCTCTATCTTCTTTTAATAATAAGAAAATTCTGTTTACAATTTTGTACTGGTGAAACTTATACCAGTACGCAGGCTTCTAACTGCAGAAGGCTGCAACCTTCTCTCATTTTCCAGCTACTACTGAAAGGTAGCTACAACCCCCTAGCTCTTCTACTAGCCGATATGTTTGTTGGTACGTAGGCGCCGACCTACAGAAGGCTATGACCTTCTCTCTTCCTCCAAGGACCACGTTTCATAAATTTTCAGACTGGATCCATCAACAACATCATAACTGTAATTCAATCATCAAATATATTTGCATCAACCAATCACCTTTTGAACCAAACACAACTGAATCAATCAATCACTTTGAAAACCCATCATTCTGATCATTCAGAATACTATCACTAGAATACAGTAACTAGAACCCAAACCAGAACCCAGAACTCTGCAAAAGCAAACAAAAGCAACTAAAACGTACTTTATAAGGTATACGCTACTTTCATGTGTCGAACCTGTGTGTATACGCCTTTTCTCAAAGCCAACCAGTGTATACAGCTGTAAATATTAATTCATAATTCTGCAACTGTTCTAGAATTCAGTTATACCCAGATCATATCATTTATAGAATAATATATGTGTCAGTAATAAGATCTGGAATATTCATGAGCAAAAACACACAATGGTGGTTCATTTTACACCTTAAGATACCGATCCATCATTATATCTAATCCATCATCATTAGCTAAGGTCCATCCTTGGTTCAGATATAGCAATGCACCATAACCCAATAACCTGCATACTAGATCTCACACTTCATCAGATATTCAATACTTGGACCCCTTAGCCTAATGATCTTCTCCTCCTTTTATAGTATTAGGCCTTTCTCAATACCATGGACCAAAACCACTTAGGACCAATACCTAGGGTCAATACCTTAGACCAAATACCTTGGACCAATACCATGGATCAAAACCATGGTCTAAACACTTTGGGCCAAAAACTTAGTTTTCCAAGGTATATGCACTTTTCCTTTTGTGAAAGTGTGTGTGTACATATACGTGACTTGTATACAGTGAACCTATGTGCATACGTGGCTTGGTCAATGGTGAACCTGCGTATACCTCTATTTCTTCATTCTATGAAGACTGATATGTAATTCTTTGCTCTTTACCTGCTATATTGTGATCTTTCATCTAAGTAAGTTGCCATCAAGCAAAATACTAGTATCATAATGCCAACAATCTCTCCCTTTGGACTTGATGGTAACAACCATACCAAGTCACTCTCCCCCTTTGAAATCAAGGGCAAAGGGTCATGCCCCCCCTGAGTACATGCTGAAATATCTGATATACTGAAGTGTATTGATTAAGCTCCCATGATTGAGTCCATGCTCCCCCTGAGCACAAGCAAAGTCTACAAAAAGATTTTCTAACCAACGAATGACCTTCGTATCACCAATGACTCATACACACATCCATCTCCCCACCAAGTGGGGATATACCAATTGTTCATACATGACAGAAACAAGAAATATTACATCATCCATCCCATGCATAGAGGGGTTACAAATTAGGTATTTTCATGACCTTTACATTAAATGATATGCATGACATATATAACAAAGACAAAATAGCTTAAATAAGACCATGATAGTCATCAACAACTATCATATGATCTGTATCATCAGTAGAATATGTCAACAACATCTAGACCAACAACCTATATATGTCCATCATTAGTTCCCAAAATATCATCAACCTGTGTCAAAGTATGTCGGCATATATCAACTCATCCTGTTGAACTCATCAAGATCAACTCGCCACATTCCCTTATCATAACCTTCCATGATTAAGCACATGTCATATCTCCAAGCGGTAGCACAAAATCATATCATATGTATGTGAAAACACCATAGACATCATTATCAAGAACTACATGATCTTTCCATAAGAACCTTCATTATATCATCACTAGGGAACATCCCATATCATCAACCATGATAATCAACATATGCGAGTATCAACCTATCATCATAAAGTAAGAACTCATCATCATTGATTAGGTATGGAAGACTTCTAGACATAATGCCAACAATGCTTTATTAGAAGCATACCATGTTCTCCCCCTGAACTTGTTCCACCTATTCACTGTCAGATCTGATCATTGCATATGTCAGTAAGAGATATCAAAACATCATCATCAATCAAATATACATCAAGTTATCAACAACTTTATGAGTACCAATATATTTCCACATGTTATCAGCAGACTGTAACCATCATCAAACATAACAGTTAATTGACAGAACCATAACAGACGCCTTTTTCTGACTCTGGCCACTCCTTTTCTTCAAACCAACATATACGTGACTATGACCACAAAAACCCATGTATGTACATGACTATGCTTCATAAAACTCACGTATAAAATCCTTTCTCTAAAAAAATAGGATTTAATAGAAGGATGATGTAGCAACTACTCCCAGCTTTTGTTTGAGATATTCAAATGTCTCTCTGGGTAGTGGTTTAGTGAATATATCAGTAACCTGTACTTTGGAGGGAAAATAATCCAATTTGACCTTTTGTTCAAGCACTTGTTCACGTAGAAAATGATATTTTATGGGTATGTGCTTAGTCTTGGAGTGCATGACTGGATTCTTTGAAATACTGATGGCAATTGTATTATCACATAGAATGGAGATGGGTGGAGTACATGTGATCTGAATGTCTTGTAAGGTTTGCATCATCCAATGTAGTTGTGTGCAGCAAGACGCAACAGCCACGTATTTTGCTTCAGCTATAGATAATGCAATTGAACTTTGTTTCTTGCTGAATCAAGACACTAACCTGGAACCCATATAGAATGCACCACCACTAGTGCTTTTTCTGTCATCAACAATTCCTTGCCAATCTACATCTGTATATGCATGAAGTGTAAGATTTGTATCTCTAGGATACCATAAACCAAAGTTTTGTTTTCCTTGAAGATATTTGAAAATCCTTTTGACTTCTTGAAGGTGTGATTCCTTTGGATTTGCTTGGAATCTTCCAACTATTCCTACTGCATGCATGATGTCAGGTCAGGTACCTGTTAGATAAAGCAGACTGCCAATCATGGATCTGTAAGTTGGTTTATGTACTACTGCTGATTTATTATTTGAACTGAGACTGCATCCTGTTACCATTGGGGTACATACTAGTTTAGAATCTTCCATGCCATACTTTTTCAAGATCTATTTGAGATATTTGGTTTGTGAGAGAAAAATACCATCTTTATTTTGTTGAACTTGTAGACCAAGAAAATAGGTAAGCTCACCAAGCAAGGACATTTCAAATTCTTGCTGCATTATTGAAGCAAAATTCTAACTCATGGATTCCTCATTGCTACCAAAAATGATATCATCAACATAAGCAAGAATTATTAGCAATTTATTAGCGTCAATCTTTGTATATAGATTTCTATCTGCTGACCCCTTTGAAAAACCCCGTTGGTGGAGATATTTGTCAGGACGGTCTGTTTTAGACCATAGAGAGCCTTTCTGAGTCTGCATACAAGTTTTGCATCATTTCCAAGAATGAATCCTTCTCGTTGGTCAATATAGACTCCTTCTTCTATGTCTCCATTAAGAAAGGCAGATTTTACATCCATTCGGTATACTTTGAATTTCTGAAAACTAGAAAGAGCAAGAAACATTCTTATGGCTTCAAGTCTAGTAATAGGTGCAAAAGTTTCTTCAAAACCTATACCTTCTTGTTGAGCATATCATTTACAAACAAGTCTGGCCTTGTTTCTAATAACTTCTCCATTTTCGTTCAGCTTGTTTTTGAATATCCATTTAGTTCCTATGATAATTTTATCATGAGGTTTAGGAACTAATTCCCAAGTATTATTCTTTTCAATTTGCTCAATTTATTCATTCATGGCCCTCACCCAACATTCATCTTTGCATGCTTCATTTACATTTTGAGGTTCGGTGGAAGATATTAATGCTAGATAGCTTGAGGCTTCTGTAATAGTTCTTCTTGTCTGCACACCTTCCCCTTTTCCCCCTTAAATTTGAGTTTTTGGATGATTTTTCTAAACATACCTGGAATGAGTCTTTTCTTATACCTATATCTCTTCTTCTGGTGTTTCATTGGTTTCTTCTTCAGAATCAGTGTGATTTGATGTGGGAAAATGATCCTCATCTTCTTCATTATCATAATATTCGGTTTTTATCTGTTTTGGATTTTTGCATGCTTCATCAACCACAACATCAATACTTTCAATAATTTTCCCAAGTATTTTATTATAACAATTATATCCTTTACTTCGGGAAGAGTAGCCAAGAAGAATACCTTCATCTACTCTAGGTTCAAACTTACTAAGTTTTTCACTAGTCCTTTTGATGTAACATTTGCTTCCAAAAACTTTGAAGTATTTTACGCTAGGAGTCTTACCATACCAAAGTTCATGTGGAGTTTGAGTGCTACTTACCGGAACATTTTCTTGATTGAGAATAGTGACGACGGCGAATGCAGCTTCACCCTAGAATGTTGCAGGAGTTCCAGATTCTTCTAGCATAGCTCGAGCCATTTGTTGAACAGTTCTGTTCATCCTTTCTGCCAATCCATTTTGCTGAGGATTCCTTGCGGTGGAGAATTGCCTTTTTATTCCATGTTGTTCACAAAAGTCAAAGAATTCATCGGAGGTAAATTCCCCTCCTCGATCAGATCTGAGGCATTTGATTTTGCAATCTGATTCATTTTCAACCAAAGCTTTGAAGGCTTTGAACTTTTCAAATGCTTCATCTTGATGGTTTAGAAGACCTATCCAACACATTCTGGAAAAATCATCAATGAACAATATAAAATATTCTTCTCCACGAGGTGACTTTTTCCTTGATGGTCCACATAAATTAGTATGAATAAGTTCAAGAGGCTTACTAGCCGACCCTTCCTTTTCGACGAAGTGATATCTGGTTTTCTTACTGAATTGACATGGTTTGCATATAGTATTTTCATGAATGTTGATATCTGGAAGATCATGAACAACATGGAATCTGCATGCTTTTTTTATTTGAGAAAATATTAGATGTCCCAATCTTCTGTGCCATAGCCAGTTTTTATCATTTTTACTTAGATAGCACTGTTTTTGTCCTCCATTGAGTATGTATAATTTGTTTGGAGCTCTTGTACCTTTGATCACGGTTTCTCATGTATCAAGATCACGAACAACACATCCATTTGATCGAAACACCACTTCATTTCCTTGATCACAGATTTGACTCACACTCAACAAGTTATGCTTTAGACCATCAACATACATAGCATTCCCAGCTTTAACTTTTTCTTTCAAGAAAATGGATCCTTTACCTTTTATGACAATAGGAGTGTCATTTCCAAATGAGACATTCTTTTCCTCTTCTAAGGCATTATATGAGTGTAGTTTTTCTTTGTCACCTGTCATGTGTTTTGAGCATCCAATGTCGATGTACCATTGGTTTTATTTTCCTTCTTCATACAAGGCTATACCACATCTTTCTATTTGTGGTTCTTTCTTTCTCCATATTTTGGGATTTAATGGAATTTTCTCCTTTTGAGATATTTTCTAAAAATTACTCATGCATTCAGATTCTTCATTGCCAAAGTTGTTACAGATTGAGCATTCTATTTCATTTTCAAGAAGAGAAAGGTTATTATAGGAACTTTTCTTGATCCCTGTCACATTCCTTTGATTTCGTGCTTCTCTAGTCATGATGGTTTTGTAAGCAACACATTGAGCAACTTTGTGTCCAAAATTATGACATGAGAAACATTGACCATTGAAGAAGTTCCTGCGATTATTGAATCTATTGATCTGGTGATTGTAGTTTCTATTCATCTTTGAAACAAATTGAGTATGATTTACCTAAGGTTGGTTGTGACTTCTGTTTATCCCTTGAGCAAACTGAGCCTGATTTACTTGGTGATCTCCCTCATGCCTTTGCTGACGATTTTCATACTATTCATTGTTCTTTGCTGCATCAAGATAGATTTTAGTGGAGGTTGACGACTTCTGTGATTGAGGTGCTTCTTCAGCATATCCAAGACCTGTCTTTATCAGAGGAGAACATTGCACTATGATAATTTCATTTAAGGTTTCTGATCCTTTAGCAAATCTAAGATTGAAAGATTTTGTTTTCTCAAGATCCTTTCAGACCCACAATTTCACATTCTAGTTTTTCATCGTGTTTTTCTCTTTCAGCAAGTTGATATGTCAAGGTATCTATAATCATATTCTTTTCTTCTAAACAGATTTTGAGTTTAGAAATTTTTCATGAAGTTCATCTTCTTCTAAAGCATCCAAAAATCTATCATCTTCATAAGCCATTAGAAGTATATAGTCATTACTATTTTCATTTTCATCACTGTTTGATAATCCATAACTATCTTCATGAGTATAGTAGCTCTTTTTACTTGCACTTTGTTTTCTATTCCATTTTGCAGATTCCTTCCCTTTATCATATTTATCTTTATGAGGACATTTGGCAGCATAATGACCAACTCTACCACAGGCAAAACATTTGAAAGGTAGTTTACCTCTAAATCTTCCAGAACCCCGTTGAAGCTTCTTGAAAAAGTTTACTTCATCTTCTTATTCTAAAATATGTCCTAATTCATTGAGTTCTTCTTTTTGTTTTCCTGAAGCTTTAAATGCAGCTTCTCTCATATCTGTTGGGCCTCCTTTTCTCATCTCAAAGGCAGTTAAGATTCCGTGAAGTTGTGTCATAGTAATAGTTTGTAGATCTTGTTTTTCTTCTATGGCATATACTTTTGATTCAAATTTAGCAGACAAGGATCTTAAAAATTTCTCAACTAAGGTAACTTACTTTATCTCTTCACCCAGATTTTTCATGCAATTAACAACCTCATCTATACATAAGAAGTAACTAGCAATACTTTCATCATTGTGCATCTTAAGAGTTTCATATTGAATTCTAAGAGTTTGCAGTTTAGTATGTTTTACCTGAGAGTCTCCTTCGTAGCTTAGAACGATTTTGTCCCATATTTCTTTGGTTGATTTGAGGTGCATAACTTTGACAAACTCTGATTGTGACAGATTTCCAAATAATGTATTGATAACCTTGGCATTGGTTTCATATTACTTTTTACTTGTCGTATATATAGGAATTGCTAATGGAAATGTATATCCTCCTTCCACGATTTCCTAGACATCTGTTCCAAGTGATTGAAGGTAGGTTGTGGTTCTTATCTTCCAATAAAAAAAGTTGCTCCCATCAAAGATTGGCGTTCTGATGGATCCCGCTCTTTCTTGATTACTCATGATGATGGATCTTGCTTCAAGCGATCAAGCTTCTTCAGAAGGACTTGCTCTGATACCAATTGTTGGAAATAATACTGAGAGGGGGGGTGAATCCGTGTTAGTAACTCAATAATTTTTCATTTCCATAAGAAGATTTGTATATGCTACTTTAGCTAAGTGAACTAGCGTGTACACGCGACTATTATTAAAGCAACTAGCGTATACGCAGAGAACCTTTGTTTTACCTAATTTATCATGTATTGAACTTTAACTAGTATGTCAGATATTAATTAGACAACGTAGTAAAAGCAGAATAAAGCATAAGCATCACACATGAACACCAAGATATAAGGTGGAAACCAAATGTGGGTAAAAACCACCTGCTCCTGTCATCTTTGTCTTGTTTTAATAATAAGAAAATTCTGTTTATAGTTTTGTACTAGTGCAGACTTATACCAGTACGCAAGCTTCTACCTGCAAAAGGCTGCAACCTTCTCTCATTTTCCAGCTACTACTGGAAGGGAGCTACAACCCCCTAGCTCTTGTACTAGCCGATATGTTTTCTGGTACGTAGGCACCGACCTACAAAAGGCTATGACCTTATCTCTTCCTCCAAGGACCACATTTCATAAATTTTCAGACTGGATCCATCAACAACATCATAATTGTAATTCAATCATCAAATATATTTGTATCAACCAATCACCTTTTGAACCAAACACAACTGAATCAATCAATCACTTTGACAACTGTTGCACAAAAATTATCACTGTGACATTCTACAATCTGTGTGAGTCCATTACCACTCATACTTTCCTCCTTTGCAAGTCTTAAAGCATCAGTTCCTCATATCAAGCCTAGAAAATAAGAGAAAGCCCTCAAAAGTCTATAGAACTCTGGTTCCACACTTTCTCTTAGCATTACCTGTGGTCCCACACCTAAAGGTCATGTTTGCTATGCACACGACCGCTCTGTCTCTGTGTTATGGGTGCGAACCCCTGTAAAATTCAAAAAGGCGCAAGTATATTATTAAAAACTCACTTTGAGTCATTTCTAGAAGCTTCTGGAAGGAATCTTGAGGTGGCAAGTTCACTTCTTTAAGGTTCATGCATCCCATACCTTAAGAAGCTAACCCCTTGATGTGAGGAGCTTATCCCTCTGAAGGAGGACTCTATCCCTTCATAGGTGGACCTGTAACCTCTTTCCTCTGCACTATAAAATGAAGCATAGGGCTGGTTACTTGAGAGGTTGAAAGCTGAATATTTTTGAGGTGAAATGCTGCTGGAACTTAGTCTTCCTAATTGAGCTTTTGTGAGGAGAGATTACATACCTCTTTGATATCATTTGGAAGAGTGTGAGGCTTGTCAAAGTAAAGGAGATTCCTATTTTGGACCCTGGGAAGAGCTTGTTCGACATCAAGGCTGAAAAGGTTGTAAGGTTCTTCTACTTTAAAGTTAATACAAACAAGTTTGTTTTCCTCAATAAGTTGTGTTTTATGGTTTATTTTATGGATTCGTTGATCACCATAATGAACATGATTTATGATATTAGCTATGCAGGTGTTATTTTATGTGTGCTTGCTTGTGATTGCAGGTTCTCAAAAGGAAACTCTTTCAGATGGTTGAAGGATGGCTGCTACAAAATAGCGTTGGACTTAAGGTAGGGTCTAAACATCTCTATAGTTTTTATTAATAAATCGTATATGTTTAGAGAAAGATAGATTTGCTTGTCCTGCTTGTTTCTAGATATCTTTTGATACTAGGGAGATCGGCCTTATCTGCAAGATCGATTTATTCGACCAACAAATTGGCGACTCTGCTGGGGACTAAATTTGGTTTTTTGGTTTTCCTTCATCTTTGACTTGAGAAACTTGTTTTCATTTCTGGTTTTTGCTTGATGTGTGTGGGATTGGGTAGTTTTTAGGATTTGGATTATTTTTTGTTTTTATGAAGTTTCTAGGTGACCGCACTTTCTTTTTACGGACAGTGCGAGCATCTCCGCACTTTTCCTTTAGTACACAGAGCGGTATTGCATCTGGTCATTCTGGAAGTCTGTGGACGCTGTGAAATTTTTTGAAAAACCTAAAATGTTTTCTTCAAATTAAGTTGAGGTTTCATTTACAACTTTTAGTGTCTACCTAGATCTGCATGTGTTCTGTCAAAAATCTCTTATGAGTAAGTTCCATTGGTGTTTTTGTTTTAGATGATTTTCTAGAATTTTTGCATGCCTGGAGTGGTTTTCACTTGGTCTCTGTAGCGACTCAAAGATCAGAAGCCTGAGAAACCTTAGATTACCCTGGTTTCTTTTGTCTTCTTGATGACTCTGACCGGTTTTTGAAATCTGCCCTTGGTGAGAAATATATTTCGTTTTCTCTTTGCAAATCTTTGAACGAACTTGGTTATAAGTTTTGCATTTCATTTTTATAAAAGAAAACATATTTGGATTTTTTTGATTGATTTGTTATTTAGAACGAATTAATCCTTAGTTTATTGAAAAACTAAGTAAAACGTCCTAAAAAGAATTGAAGCTTTTATTTCAATTAGGTTTTTAGAAGTTTTTAGATCTCAAGATTGGTTTTGTAGTTTTGAGTGTTTTCTAGGGATTGAATCTCTTTTGAAAGAAATTGTTTTTGTAGTTTTGAGTGTTGAAAAAGGAAAGGGTTTTATTGTGAACATAATTAGTAGTCTTGTTTTGAGTTCTTATTGAAAAAGGAAAAAATATTTTCTTTTCATTAACGTGTTGAAAGAAAGATTTGTTTCTCAAAGAATTGCATTCTCGAACTCTTTCTTTTAGCTAGAAATTCATTGAAAGAAAAACGAATTGTTTATCATTCTGGGTGCATTTTTTAGTGTTTTTGGAGTCAAGTGTTCACACCATCACAATTTCATTTCCATACCTATTGACTTAAGGAACAACCTATAAAATTAGCGCTTAATTAAAATTGATCTAGCAATCTTCTTTGTTTCTAGGGCTCTTATCACCAATATAGCTCAGGCTAGTATCTTGGAGTAGGGAGTAATTAACTCTCCAAGATAGTTAAAACAAACAAGTAGCTATATCTTTCGGTAGGAAATAAATCCAATTGTAATTGATATAATCTGGGAAGCTCCTCTTAAAGGAGTCAATCACGAGATCATGTCCGAACCTTTGAGACAATTAAGTTTGTTTCATTGGGAAAGATAGAAGATTTGTGCGTATTATAAATGGTAAACCTCAGATTAACCATTGTCGAGGAGCCTGGGGTCACTTGTTGGTCAACCTTGGATTAATCATGACGAGGAGCCTTCAAGGGGATTGAGCTTTGTTACTCTGCCCTTGCGCATAGATCGGATCGTAGACTGTTCCCCCAATTGTATTTGTTGCTGTTGGTAACCTTAGTGCCCATAAACTTAAGATTATTTCCTAAGGTGGCGGTGAAGGATGGGTCTCACTGTACCTGGAGCAGACGTCGACTAGACTCACTTGGACTCTCTGGGGGGTTCTCTTCACTCGAGATGGTTTTGTGAAGAAACTTGTGCCAATCCGTTTCATTAAGAAAGTTGTCGGGGTAACTGTTCCAACCGCCCTTTCTGTATTAAATTCTAGGACGTTGGATTTCATCACCAACTAGTGTTTTTAGTACAGGAAGTTACTGTTTGTGTGTGGTTTGAACTCCTAGATTTTTAGGCATGTGATTCAATTGTTTGTTTCTTTACAGTCTTTAGGTGGATTTACTGAAATTTTTCTTTGTTTGCATGTGGGTAATTAAATATTTAATCGTGGCTGAATTACTGAGACAATCTCATAGGCTTCAGGGGAAACCTTCTGAGTATACACCAAGCCAGCTTAAAGGGCTTCGAGCTCTTGTATCTCCTAGTGACAGTAGAATTGGGTCACCAGAAGCCAGAGCATCATCCTTAATCGTTTATCCTGATTATCAAGTACAGACAACAGAGTATATTTCTGAGCCAATTTCACTTTCCGAAGTTACCGGTAGTTTTTCTCCTAGTAGTGAATTAGCTGAAGAACCTAAAATTTCTAAGCCTGAAACTGAACCTGCTCCTACTCCATCTTCAGGATTTTCTTCTCCAACTTCTAGTGGTCCTGGTTCACCCAGGGTAGGAAATATCGTTACCCAAAATCTTCCTTCTGGACTCATTTCTATTGAAGAACTTGTTAATCCAGATGAAGACATAATTCTTCCTGACAATCAACCAACTTTAGAAATTAGGGAGCGTGAATCAATTTTCTACAGTCCTTTTAGGAGTGACTCTTGGTACGTATCATTGACAATCTTTTTAGAAAACCCAGACCTTAGTTTTTCACCACCTCAGATTCCTTTTCATCCAACACCCAAAGGCTATTATCCTCCATTGAATATGTTGAGACAGTCATCTATGTTTTCTCAAACACCAGAAACATTTTTATATGGTGGTCCTTCTGTTCCTTGGGTGTACCGGTCACTCACTGGTACTTTTTCAGGAGCATCTCCTCAACCAATTGAACATGAGATATCAATTGGTAATAATGGAACTCAACCGTTGAGCGTAGAAAAAATTCTTATGATGTTTGGTACTATTCCAAATCCACAGCCTCAAGGTAGTCAGTTACCGCCTAGGGTGTAACCTCAAGGTAGTCAGTTACTGCCTGGGGGGCAACCTCAAGGACAATACATTCCATCAGGACAGTACATACCTCAAGGCGAACCCCAGACTCAGTACATACCTCAAGGTCAACCCCAGTATTAATGTATACCTCAAGGTCAACCCCAGTTTCAGTACGTGCCTCAAGGTTATCAACCTCAAGGTCAGTACCCAACTCAAGGTTTCCAACCACCTTCTGGTCAACCATTTGTACAAGGAGCTGGAAATGTACCGCTTAATTATCAACCATACGCTCAACCCGGTTATCGTCCTCCATATGCTCAACCTTTTATGGGTCCATACCCCGAAATAAATATGATGTTGGATCCATCTCAAACTCAACAGAATATGCAATCTAATGTGTAGTTATCAAGTCAACCTGGACAACCTTTGGTTGCTGGTCCAACCCAGCAACCTGTCCAACCTACTGTTCAAACTTCTACACCTGTTCCAGTTCAGCAGTCTGGGCCTAGTTCACCTCGGACTCCGCCTCAAACTACTGCTGCAACTACTGTAGCCTCTGTTCAATCCACACCTGGTTCTGGAGTATCGGTAGCTCCGTTTTCTACCGTTCCTGTGTCAGTGCAAACTCCTCAAGGCTCTTTACCACAGTTAGGACCTACAGTTCAGACTTTGGTCCAGATGCTTGTAGGACAAGCTCGTCCAAGTACGGTTGTCACAAGTCAACCGCAATTCACTTATCAACCGTACCAGGGACAGTATCAATTCGGTCCTACTGTACAAAACCCAGTTTATCAGTATCAACTATACCTTGGCTATACTTATCAATAGCCTCAGCAACCCCAATTTGGTCTGGTTAATCCTGGTTTCCCAGGAGGTTATAATATTCCTAATGCAAATCCAATTCCGAGTAATCTTGGATATCCTCCTCCTGGGGCTGGTCTTGTTACCCAAGGTTTTCACGACCCTAACCGTCAATTGCCATTTATTGCAACTTTGGATTTACCTAATTTGTGGCGCCTTACGAACGTTCCGATTTACTATCTTCCGTATTGGTTGCCAATGCCTAATAAGTTGCCCAATGATATACCAAAGTTCGAGGGTAAGTTAGGAGAAGATCCATCCAATCATGTGATAACTTATCACCTCTGGTGTGCATCTAATTCCATTATTGATGATTCAATTCGCTTACGTCTTTTTCAACGCACTCTGATTAGTCTTGCTGCCAAATGGTACATTGAGTTACCACGAGGATCTTTTTATAATTTTAGTCAGTTAGCCACTTCTTTCTTAACTCATTTTCAGTTGCCTGTCAGGCACAACAATGGCACGGAGTTGTTAACTTCATTAAAACAATCTACGTCAACATATATTTATGATCATATCCATGAATGGTGACGTAGAAGGCATTTAGTGAAAGTTTTTATTCTGGATCAAATTTTAGCAGAATAGTTTGTAAAATCATTATTACCTAAAATCACTGAAGATGTAGCTAAGGAAGGAGTATTTACTGAAGAGCAAGTAATTGCTCAGGCTCAATACCTTGACCTCGTTTATACACAGTCAGGTACTTTACATGGAAAAATCCTCGACCTTCTGAAACACAATCAAATAATTGTAGCTCCTTCAGGGTCTCATGCCACTGATGGTATGATTGGTTCAGTTAGTACTAAAAGCAAGAAGAAATCTTCGAAGAATTCTTCTCCTATTATAACTTTACAAGATTCCCCAACAGGAGACTCTTCCGCTGAAATTCTTGCCGATATCCACATCGTAGAATCATCTATGGCCAAATCAAAATCCGGTGGTAAAAAGAAAGGGAAGAAGAAAAATAAACAAAACTCAAAAGAGAAAACAGATAAAAATGAATCTACTGATGAGAAATGTAAACCTCGCTATCCTTGTCTCATTTGTGACGAGGAGCATTTTACAAGAGACTGCCCACATCGAGCATAGGTTTCGAAAATCGTCAAAGGTTCTCAAACGCCTGCTGTCTTGAAGGATACTTTTCCTAATCAAGATAGTAAGATGATTGCTTCTTCCTCAAATGCCTCAGAAGAACCCATTATGATGATGTCTCATGTCAGGATTGCGACGTGATCACAAGATTATGGTAGTAAAAACCCATCAAGTACAACTCCTTCTGGTTCTAATCCACTATAGATTGAGAAACCTAACCCTGACTTAGTAAACAAACTACCTGCTAAAGGTATAATTCAGAAATCAGCTTTCAATCCACATGTGAGAGCTGCTCAGAATTATAACATTGTTGAAGACTTAGCTATTTCCCCTTCGGCAATGTCATCTTTGGAGGTGTTGCAATCATGCCCAACACAGCGTAAATTACTATTGTCTACTATAGGAGCTGTTGATATTCAAGAATCAAACCTAATAATCTTCGATTTAGAGAATAGTACACCCCGTCTACCTCATTAAATGGCTTTCCAGATTCCAGTGTTATTCAAACACAGACCATGCTTTCAGACTGTGATTGATGAGGGAGCTTCTACATGTATTATGTCGATCCAACGTTGGAGATTTCTTGGTTCTCCTACACTCAATCAGTCTCTGATGATTCTAAAGGCTTTTGATGGCTGAGGGTTCCATCCTTTTGGCATTTTGCAGGATTTACCTATAGGTGTTGAAGGCAAAATTGTAAATCTAGATGTGGAAGTGGTTGATGCCCCTCTAGATTACAACCTTCTCTTGGGTCACAGTTGGTCTTACGCTATGACTGTTATTGTTTCATCGGTCTTTTGGCTTATCAAGTTTCCTCATAATGGAAAGATCATTATGATAGACCTGCTGACTTATTTTTCATCCGACCCAGCCTCTTCAGATAGTATTCAGCATGTCGGTAAAACAATTATCCCTTACAAGGATGTTGGGGTAGGTTTGATTAAAGATTCTGGTTTACTAGGAACGTTTTCCTTCCCTCCTCCTAACGTATTGCCGTCTATTGCAACTATTCATATGATATCATCAAACACTATTGCTTTGATGATCCTTGAATCGTACCTTCCGATTCCGAGGTGGATTCGTTTGGTAACGCGATGCCTTTGAGTCCCTTTGAAATTTCATATCAGGCTGTATAGTCGTTTGTTGACTCTTGTTCAACCGAAACTAATCCAATGAATGTGGTCCATGGGGAATCACTTTCGATATCAACCTCAGCCTCAACAACATTTTCTGATCCTTTTCATACTGATGAGTAGATTCATGAACTTTTGTCTATTGATGATTTACCATGGGAAGATCTTCATCATCGATCTTCGTTTTTACCTAAGATTGATCATTTTGAAAATGATTTTTCATCCATTTTTACTACTAACTATGTCAAAGAACCACAAAATCCATTGCAACTTCCTAATTCTAAGTTAAATTTGGGAAATATCCACTGAGCGGTCCCTATTGACATTTCAGTTAAACTCAGAATTATTAAAAACATTCATATAGGTGCTTCCTATACGGACGATGAAATCCAAACTTATAAAGCCCTATTTCAAGAATTCTGCGATGTGTTTGGCTGGTCATATGAAGAAATGCCGGGAATTTATCCATCAATTGTTGTTCATGAAATTAAAACTTACCCGGATGCTAAACCTGTCTGGCAACGTTTGTGTCAGATACATCCAAGAAAAGCTGCTACTATTAAAGCTCAAGTTGAGAAATTACTTCGAGTAGGTTTCATTTATCCAATTCCTTTAACAGATTGGGTATCGAATATCGTTCCTGTTAACAAAAAGAAAGCAACGATAAGAATATGTATTGATTATAGGGATATTAATCGAGCTTGTCCTAAAGACAATTATCCAACCCCCTATATGGATCAAATTATTGATGATTGTGCCGGCAGTGAAATGTTCTCCTTTATGGATGGTTTTTCCAGTTACAATCAAATCAACATACTCCCTACTGATCAACCTACAACGACTTTCATTTGTCCATGGGGGACATTTGCCTATTGCAAATTACCTTTTGGATTGAAGAACGCTAGAGCAACTTTTCAAAGGGCTAGTCTTACGCATTTCATGACATTAAGCACATTGTGCAGCCTTATCTTGATGATTTACCTGCCCATTCGTTACGTAGAGCTGATCATCTTACTCATTTACGAGCAATGTTTATGAGATGTAGGCATTATAGAATTAGGTTGAACCACACAAATGTGTATTCTGTGTAGAAATAGGTCATTTACTGGGATTTGTCATTTCAAAAGCTGGCATTCGTGTCGATCCCTCGAAGGTTGAAGCTATCATCAAATTGCCTCCTCCTTCGACTCTTCGCCAACTCCAATGTTTGCAAGGGAAATAAAACTTTTTACGTCATTTCATTCCTAACTACATCGAGATAACAAAAGGTTTTACCAGGTTGTTGAAAAAGAATATCCCATTCTTTTGGGATGAGATAGCTGACAAATCTTTTGATGCACTTAAACACGCATTGACCCATGCGCCGTTATTGCATCCTCCCAATTACAACTAGGATTACTTTTTGTACCTCATTGCTTCTCATTCCACCATTGGGATGGTTTTAGTTCAGGAAGATGAATTCAACAGTGAGCATGTGATTTACTATCTTAGTCGAACTCTGCATCTGACCAAGATTAAATATTCACATGTGGAGAAATTGGCCTTGGCAGCTGTTCAAGCTGTCCAAAGATTTCATCACTACATCTTATTACGCAAAACCACGGTAATTTCTGACTGTAACCCTATGATGTATATTTTGACCAAACAATTGCTAGGGGGCAAGTATTCCAAATGGATAGTTATCCTACAGGAATTTGACTTGGAATTTGAAAAATCCAAGGCAAAGAAATATTTGGTTTTTGGGGAACTGATGTGTGATTTCGGGCGTACTGATAGTGAAACTGTGGCAGAAGAGCCCATTGCAGACGAATCCTTGTTTCTTATCAGTACTCTTGATCAATGGTATGGAGATATTATTGTTTATCTCCAAACCCAATATTTTCAGCCTGAAATCTCACGATCTCAGTGACGGAAAATACGTTTCCAATCCCAAGAATACAATATTATTGGTGATACACTCTATCGTCATGGGGTGGATTCTGTTTTCCAACGTTTTCTAACTCATCAAGAAGCTGAAAACGTTTTGAATGACTGTCACTCTGGAGCATATGGCGGTCATATGTCTGGGTATGCCACAACCCAAAAGATATTGCGCATTGGTTATTTCTGGCCATCCTTATTCAAAGATTGTATTTATGCAGTTTGGAAATGCCACAATTGTCAAATTTTTGATCGTAAGATGTGTGCTCCACCTGCTCTCCACACTATAATCGCTGTCAGTCCTTTCGCAAAGTGGGGTATTGACTTTATTATATGTAACCCTCACTCGGCCAGGGGGCATGCATATATCATCCTTGCGGTAGATGATTTTGCTAAGTGGGCCGAGGCGATGCCTACATTTTCGGCAGACGACAAAACAAATGCAAATTTTGTTTTCAATAATATAATTGCTAGATTCGGTGTTCCTCAGGCTATTATTACCGATCATGGGAGTCATTTTTAAAACATCATGATGTCTGAACTGACAGATCAACTTGGACTGCGTCACGATAGTTCTACTCCATATTATCCACAGGCTAATGGTCTGGTTGAAGTTATCAATAAATTTCTAGTCACTATGATCCAATGAATCATTGGTATTCATTGGTCGAATTGGCATAACATGTTATTTTCAGCACTTTGGGCATATCGAACCTCAGTAAAAACATCAACTGGTTTCATTCCTTTTCAACTGGTCTACGGTTTGGAAGCAATGTTACCCATTCAATGAGAAATTTCGTCGTTGCAAATAGCCATAGAATTACTCCCAGCCACTTCTAAAGAGGAGAAACGTTTTTTGTACTTAGCTCAGCTAGATGAGAATCGACGCAATGCTGCATTAGCAATCGAGACTCATGCGAAACGGATAAAAGCTCAGTACGACCGAAATGGTTCAGCTCGTAATTTTTTGGAAGGAGACCTAGTTTTACTATATGATCAAGCAAACGATAAGCTAGGGGTTGGAAAATTTGTACCTATGTGGCATGGTCCTTATATTGTTAAGCGAAAGCTGGCAAAAGGGGCCTTTAAATTAGTAGATTTTGACGGTGTCTCTTTGGGTAAACCCAGAAATGGGTTTTATCTAAAAGATATTATGCTTAAATTTTGGTGTGGAGATTTTTGTTAGATTAGTTTCTTTCTAGTTGGTGTGTTTTAGATTAGAACAGTGTGCCTAGTTTAGAAAATGCTTTTGTGATTATTCCTGCTTATCTTGATTTTACTCTTGATATTGCAGATGTCAACATCTCTTGAAACATACATTGGTTTTGCTGATGGTGCTTGTCATAATACATGGAACATTTCTTTCGTAGATTGGGTTATCTATTCACCCTCTGATGAGTTAGTATCTATGCATGGGGTAAGCCTCGGTCAAACAACAAATAACATTGCAGAGTATAGTGCAGTGATTGAGTTATTATTTGAATCCATCTCATTTGGGATTCAGAGTATGATTGTTAGGTTAGATTTTGAACTCGTTGTATTACATCTTAACAGGGTTTATGCCATTAGAAATCTAGTGTTATTAAGATTATTTTTGAGAGTTCGTCTCTTGGAACGTGAATTTGATTATATTGAATATCAGCGTATTCCAAGATATTTAAATACATTAGCAGATGTAGTCACTTCTCGTATGATAAATAGACATTTACGATAATCAAAACAATAAATTTATAACATTCCATAACATGTTTCACAAGATAGCCGGTAATAGTGATATATCATAGCATAGAAGTGTGTCAAATATACATCATCTTCGATCATAGGTTGAAAACACTTTATGATCAGCAAAAATGATAGTACAAAAAGATATAAAATTTCATATGAGTCTATAAAAGCGATCATCCTATCCATGGTGATGATCACGATAAGAAACCACTGCTCGGGCCATCCTACAAAGGAACCTCCTAAAAGGTCTTGGAACCCCAATCACATATCACTATAACCTAAGTGGAATATCATCTATGCCAGTCTCTGGAATATATACTGTCAAACACTCTAGATGATTCTCTAATTCAGTCAGGGTCTCTGTAGATTGGTCCTGTGGGGCCGGTACTGCTGCAGCTAGGTGTCTCCTCTCATAAGGCTAGAGAGCGGTTGCTCATTGTGGACCCACATCTGCATTTAAAACTTTTTACTGTCAATTTTGGATGATTTAAAAAACAAAAAACAATTAAGATAAAACTTAGGAAGTGTTGAAAATGATTTTACCTGAATCATCCCACTGCTCTCCTAGTGGAAGAATCATGTCTGGGTCACCACGATAATCCATCCCAACATATGGAAAATCCTGAATCATGAAAATTTGGTTTCTCAACCAACGAAAATACTTAGGCAGAATTCGATCAACTTCTGAACCCTCCTCAAGATGACGGGCCATCACTGCAACCCAACGCATTATCCTAGGCTCTCAAGGAAGACCAACCTCAACGGAAAGCTGATGTGGGACCAACATAGGGACTCTCTCTAGACCAAAGCTCACAATGAGGAAACCATATCCAAATTTTTTTATTTGTCTTTTCTTTGCTCTAGTTAGTTGGCCTTTTACATTCACCACCACAGCCTCACACCAGTTGAAGATGGTACCTCAATAACAGTCTACTACCTTCGCATCTGAGGTCTGGTAGCTACATGCAATGCTACACTCCCACATAGTCTGGTGACAGTGAATGCAATAACCTTAAGTTTAGGATGGTCTATAGTTTTAATATCGATCCGTTTGTCCTCTGTTTGATCATTGCAAAACTCTAATCGGAGACTAGCAACAGACTGGCCACCTGGCCTAGTCCTAAAAAGAGATAATCGTTCGCCTCTCTTAGGAAAACCAGTCAAAAAATATATGTCCTCTAGCTCAATCTCAAGCCGGTGGCCACCAATCATGAAACTATGGTCCTATATGTTCCACCTGTTTACCAACCATTGCAAGAAGTCTACTTGGGCCCTCATGCTTGGTATGGCCTAGAATTTAAACAATCTACATGATTTCAATGCTCATATTGTGGGTGGATGAATTAATGCGGCAAGGTCCACATCCTCATGCTTGCATTGCCGCCAAACAAGCATTTTATATGTCCTACAATGCAAAAAAGATGTATTAGAACAATTTAGTTCAAATTTTTTTTGGCGGAAATGGAGAAATTTTAAATTTTAAAATACATTTCGAGAGGTCTGCACTCGCTAATTACAGACAGAGCATACAGTCCGTACGTGTTGTAAGCAATGGGTGCAGACCCACGACTTTTCCCTTTGTACAAAAAGTTGGGGTCCGCAAGGGCCGCATGTTGCACCCGCGAACCCCCGCAAGCGAATTTCTAAACCAATTTTCCCCTTGAAAATCAAAATGAAAGCCCTAAAATGAAATGTAAATGGTTGAAATGCAAGATAAGGATGATGTGGATTACTTGGAGCTGACAGTTTTCGATTCCAACGGACGGATCTTCCGCAATATTCACAAGAAGTTTCTTACCCAAAAGCTCTCACTTCTCACTCTGAAATCAAATGGTAAAAATGAATTTAAAAAAGCCCTTTTTATAAGCTTTTTTGAATAAATGAATTTTTAATTTATTTATTTTCCACTTTAAAAAGGTAACTTTTTGATGCATTTTTATTTATCTTAAACAGGTATGAGTAATGTTTTGAGTTTTTGTGTAGAATATTGGATTTTTCGGGGAAAATTGATCATTTTCAACAAAGAGCATATTTTTTCACTTTTTTCAGACTCTTCCAAAACTTACGAAAAAGCGAAACATTGGAGTCCTCTTTAAGCTCTTTTCTGACTCGTAAAATATGAAAAGATTGTCGAGTTTTTCCTTTTTAAACTCGTTAAACAGAACTAAAAAGGTGGTCCACTTACAATGCTTTTTTGACCGTATAAACATGGAAAGATCGCCAGACTTTTGTCGTTTCAACTACGATATTGATTATAAAACGACATGTCTTCAATCGCTTTTTTACTTTTTTAGATCAGAGCCACTAATTATGAAAAGTACTCCTTGATTGTAATGGTCAAGCGGTTCTCTAAAGTATTATTTTATACTTTTTCGGGCATGGGGGACACAAATTTACGAAAAAGGACACCCATGGAGTTTTCTTAAGTTTTTCTTCTGACTCCCTAAAATTGAAAAGCACTGAGTTTTTCCTATACTGGACTTGTTAAAATTTAATAGTAAAGGACCTGTTCAATTTAAACAGGAACGAACCACTCCTTCTTAGGGTTCGAATTTTAAACTAAGTTGGACTCATCCAAAGGATGAGCTTATAAACAAGCAAATGTTATCCTCCTCAAGCTTGTCAAAATAAAGAGGTGCTTGCCAGAAATGGTGGGGGAAAAAGAGAGGAAAATGGACATGTTTGTTAATCTTTGTATTTTAGAAAAGTAGTTAACCACTCTTGAACATGACACTTTTTGTTTACCTGGGTTGGGAAATCCTTTGCCTAATAGTTAATCAAACCATATTGAAAGTCTTCAGCCAGTTTCTGGGTATTAGCTTTGGGTCAATTGTCACCAAACCATCTGTACTGTCGTTATGTGTTCAAGAGGTCAGTTCAAACAAACCATTCATCTGCAAAATATCTGTCATCCATTTTGGCCATCCCTGAGTCAGTAATTGCCCCTATGTTTCTTCAAAAAATGATCTATAATTTCGTGTTGTGCGCTTGCCTACGACAGATCGCTTTCTATCGACTTCAGCTCATTATCTAGAAAGGTGATCTAGAAATCATCAGTACCTTGGAATCTGCATTCCCTAATGGCAGGTTTCTCGCCTTCGACGATAGGTTGCATCATTGACCCTCGATCAAAGGATTCTATGACATGTTCGACATCAACTCATTTTTTTCACATTTCATGGATTGGACTGAGTACTTTGAGAGCCATTGACATTACTGGTGGTTTCTCTCACACTTGTTAACAGTTCACATCATTGACTGGTAATCAAGTGGTTTCTACCATGTTCGACTTCGACACATTTATTCACATGGATAGAATCGTACTAGTTTGGGAAGCAGAAATCATGACCCTGGATCTAGTTTCCGCCGTCCACGCTGCGAGGATTTTTTTTATTCATTATATAGTAGACTTTTCATAAACAGATGGCTGCGCCCATATTGTGTCTACATGTGTCTATACTCATGATATATTACAAAATCATTCATGTATCAGAACAGTTTAGTTAGTCAGTTTTCTAGTCAGTTTTAATCTGAGTATGGGAATGCCTACCTCAGCGATGATATGTTCACATCTATATATATATATATATATATATATATATATATATATATATATATATATATATTTTGCACTGAATGTTTTTACAGGTTCCAACTCGGGTGTCCACAGGATGATATTTGAAATGATAAAGTGCTTCACTCTTCTTAGATGACAAACTCTATCTTCATCTGTTACAGACTTTGCACTTTAGGGGGCAATCTGTTGCACAAAAATCATCACTGTGACATTTTTCAATCTGTGTGAGTCCATTAACACTCATACTTTCCTCCTTTGCAAGTCTTAAAGCCTCAGTTCCTCATATCAAGCCTAGAAAATAAGAGAAAGCCCTCAAAAGTCTATAAAACTTTGGTTTCGCACTTTCTATTAGCATTACTTGCGGTCCCGCATCTAAAGGTCATGTCCCTTGCACACCTGACCACTCTATCTCTGTGTTATGGGTGCGAACCCCTGTAAAAGTAAAAAAGGCGCAAGTATATACTTAAAAACTCACTTTGAGTCATTTCTAGAAGATTCTGGAAGGGATCTTGAGGTGGCAAGTTCTCTCCTTTAAGGTTCATGCATCCCATACCTTAAGAAGCTAACCCCTTGATGTGAGGAGCTTATACCTTTGAAGGAGGACTCTATCCCTTCATAGGTGGACCTGTAACCTCCTTCCTCTGCACTATAAAATGAAGCATTGGGCTGGTTACTTGAGAGGTTGAAAGCTGAATATTTTTGAGGTGAAATGCTGCTGGAACTTAGTCTTCCTAATTGATATTTTGTGAGGAGAGATTACATACCTCTTTGATCTCATTTGGAAGAGTGTGAGGCTTGTCAAAGTAAAGGAGATTCTTGTTTCAGACCCTGGGAAGAGCTTGTTCGACATCAAGGCTAAAAAGGTTGTAAGGTTCTTCTACTTCAAAGTTAATACAAACAAGTTTGTTTTCCTCAATAAGCTGTGTTTTATGGTTTATTTTATGGATTCGTTGATCACCATAATGAACATGATTTATGATATTAGCTATGCAGGTGTTATTTGATGTGTGCTTGTTTGTGATTGCAGGTTCTCAAAAGGAAACTCTTTCAGATGGTTGAAGGATGGCTACTACAAACTAGCGTTGGACTTAAGGTAGGGTCTAAACATCTCTATAGTTTTTATTAATAAATCATATATGTTTAGAGAAAGATAGATTTGCTTGTCCTGCTTGTTTCTAGATATCTTTTAATACTAGGGAGATCGGCCTTGTCCGCAACATAGATTTATCCAGCCACCAACAACCCATCAATCTGATCATTCAAAATACTGTCACCAGAATACAGTAACCAGAACCTAGAACTCCGCAACATCAAACATAAGCAACTCAAACATATTTTATAAGGTATACGCTACTTTCATGCGTCGAACCTACGTGTATACGTGCTTTTCTCAAAGCCAACCAACATATACATCTGTAAATATTAATTCATAATTCTGCAGCTGTTACAGACTTTAGTTATAACCAAAACATATCATTTGCAGAATAATATATGTGGTAGTATTTAGATCTAGAATGTTCATGAGAAAAAACACATAATGATAGTTCATTTTACGTGTTAAGATCCTGATCCATCATTAGATCTAATCCCTCATCATCCGCTAAGGTTAATCCTTGGTTCAGATCCAACAATGCACCATAACCCAATAATCTGCATAGTAGATCTCACACTTCATCAGATATTCGATACTTGCACCCCTTGGCCTAATGATCTTCTCCTCTTTTAATAGTATTAGGCCTTTCTCAATACCATGGACCAAAAACACTTAGGACCAATACCTAGGGTCAATACCTCAGACCAAATACCTTGGACCAATACCATGGATCAAAATACCATGGTCCAAATACTTCGGACCAAAAACTTAGTTGTCCAAGGTATACACGCTTTTCCTTTTGTGAAAGTGCATGTGTATGTATACATGACTTGTATACAGTGAGCTTGCGTGTATACGTGGCTTGGGCAATGGTGAACCTGCGTATACCTCTCTTTCTTCATTCTGTGAAGACTGATTCTTTGTCGTTTACCTGCTATACTGTGATCTTTCATCTGAGTGAGTTGCCATCAAGGACAATACCAGTATTATAATGCTAATAGTAAATTGTAAAAATAATCATTTTTGTATTTTACTAAGCCATCCAAGACCAAGTTAGCCTAGAAGCTGGAATTCATACCCTTGGAAGGCCTATATATAGGAGACAATTCGACCTTAGTTGGACACACTCATTCCTCTCTCTCGTGCAAAGGAAGAAGAAGAAAATAGCAAGAAAAGAAGGCAAAAGAAGGAGAATAAGTGTTTTGGGTTCCTCTCTCTCTCGCTCTCTCTCTCCCCCCACACATGCAAAGAAGAGGGCTAAAGTTCTTTAGTTTTTCGCTAGATTTTTTGCTATAGGGCTAGGGTTTCATTGTGGAGGTTTGATCTTGTGAAAAAGAGTTGAAGGAAGGGCTAACAAAGTTGCATCCTAGATCTAGAAGACAAATAAGGTCAAGTGGGGCAGCTGGAGGTAAATAAGAAGCTGTTCTAGTCCACACGCGTGAAGTAGAAGCTGCTGTTGGGTGGTTGTAGATGTAGATTTGTAGTTAGGGCCAAAATGCTATGGCTAGAGGTCAAAGTAGTGTTTTCGAAAGAGATTCTATTGGGTCTGGAAAGTAGTGAAGCAATCACATTCTTCAGAATATGATCTTGGTCTTGGAAGGGCTTCAGTGTATTCAAGGGTCTTGGTATTCATTAATAAATAATCTATAAGAAGAGATTGAAAGGTTTTCCTCTCAAGACGAGAAGTTTTTCGCTAGATTGGAGCCTACATCTTGTGAACTTTTATCTTATTGATATTCTTGTTTTGGTAGTTGTTTGATGATTTAAGAACACACTATAATAATAATAATAAGAAGATAATAATAATAAGTAAAAAGACATCACAAGCAGTTATCACAGATAGACGAATCATTAATGTCATCTTTCCTTAGATTCTTCAACACATCCAATGACTAGAATATTTGAATATGATATCTCCATGGCAAAGATATGAAGTTCCTAATAAAGTCTGAAAAAGAAAGAGACCCTTGACGTTGTATATCTTTTTGGAGATGTGTCAATATATATGCAGGATGTTGATGCAAACAAGGAGATGTCATGATGAAAGACCATGACAAAGATGTTTTTGATTTAATGTTCATTTTCTATTTTTAAACAATATCTGGATGAGCTAATGCAAGGCTACTAAAGGAAGAGCTGTAGATGTCATCTACAATTGACACTCATGTGGTAGGATGGAATATCCAGAAGGAAACATGATGCGAAGAAGGTATCAAGGTATGAAGGAAAGGCCATATATGGACTAATGGATCACTTTCTAATGAAAGAAATGATGACATGATTCATGAATGAAATCGATGGATGGTTGATGCCCTACAAACAAGTCTGAAAAAGATGAAGACTCCTTAATAAAGAAAAAGAAGTTCATGACATCAAAAAGAGGGAGCTTGGGTACATTCCTTTTATAGGAATGGGTACATTCCGTCACTGGAATGGGCATATGCTCCCTAATTGATAAGGAGATATAAACACATCATTCATTTCTTCACCTGGGAAGATAGAATGGAGGATTGGGTAAGAATCTGGCATCCGACACTCTTTGAGGATGTGGTAGGGCATCCAAGATAAGAGTAGTTGTAGAGGGTCGATATTCTTTGACGTTTGGGAATCCAAGATAAGAATAGTCTTGGTGGAACATTCTCTTAGAGAACCCGCGTGGCATATGTTCTAAGAGAGACAATGATGAGGGTGTCTATAAATCATTGGTCTCGCAAGCATTGTGCTTTGATCTTGTGAAGAGATAGAGATGTTAGTCAAGGCCTTGCTATGTGACAATGTTGGTTGACATGATGTTATACAGATGGGTTACCAGTCTGACTCTTCTTATGAGAATTCTTCAGATTGAGAATGTCCAAGTACCTTGTATGGATTATGAATACCTCCCTAGTTAAGAGGGAGTGTTGAAATATGTAACTAGGTGATGCAGGAGCATATAGGGGTATCTTCAAAAAGAAAATTTCTGAAAGTTCTACAGAAAAGTCTAGAACTTATAAAAGCTGGAAAAATCTCTAGTATTTCTAAATTATGTAAAAGCTCTAGAAAAGCGAGGTAGTTAGGATACGGTTAGTTTTTGAAATAAGGAAGGTGTCATAAAAATCTAGCTTTGTCCTTTTTTCCCTTATGCAAGTTCAATAGATCTTAACTTAGTGGATTTGAGCCCACGAGGTTCATTGAATGTGATATTTGTATATATTAACCATGAAATGTATAATGAAAATAAGTGTGTGAGAGTATGGGGGAGGTGTGGAGTATGATTAAATGACCAACGATAATCAGATCAATATTATATTGTAAATATTTCGGTCTTAATGAAACATATCTGAGTTATTGAGTGTAATTGTTGTGTGGGTTTTTAAATTTATGGCTTAGTGTTGGTGTCCCAAATTTGTCTATTTTTACCCTATTCCCATAAGCCTTAACCTCTGTTTTATCTCTATTTAACCCTCTCATTCCTGCACTAGTCCAAGATAATCATCTATTCGTACATATACTTCGTATTTCATAATTAAGATTTATTACGTGCTTTATTAATTACTTTACATAGATTTCATACGTTTTAGTATCTCTTGTAACTTATGTTTAACTTTCCTAAAAGTAATTGAAGAACTAAGTGTTAATCATTATTTAGCATGATCAGTGCAGGAAGATTCCTGCACCGCCAATGATGTTGCTCCGTGATCTCCGTGATATTCCACGCGGGCGTTTTTGATCCACAACTCCTAGTTTAGTTGTGGACTATCTGAGGATTGACATTGGCCGCGTATAGTCAGGGATGCTTGCCAAGAATATGGTCTACGACAAATAAAGTCTGCATTTTATTATAACCATCAGCTGGTTTTGCAAAGTTTGTTTGTTAGTCTGTTCATTCGAAGGGCTTGAATAGGAAACGTCTGTAATTAGCAAAATATGGCTAAGGCCGAGAGATTGTATATAATGTAGACTATAGGTAGAGCCAATCTAGTGATCTTTGAGTTGTAATTTTGTATCACCCTTGGTTCTGGGCTAAACTCACACTACCATGTATATTTATTGATCAAGTTAATACAAGGAATGTACCATGTTTTCTTCCGGCAGTGTTAATTTCTATTTCATGCATGATTAAGTGCTGAATCATTTCATTTCCTAAACGGAAAACGAGTTGGTTAGCTAGGGACCAACCAACCCAGCTTGTTTACCCTTGTGCTTTCGCCATTTAAAAATTCTGTGTGAACATTTATTCATTTGAAGTGGCGTGGCTTTGATTTCTATTATGTTTATTTTAGAGCTCTGAGATTAATTCATTTTATAGGCAAGCGTGAACGGATCCATAGTTTGGAAGTTTAATTAAGTTTATTTATTTCTTTCAATTTCTTTCCTGCAAATTACTTTCTTGCAATTTCCTTTCCTGAATTTTTTGTCTTAGTTTGCTTCCACTCAGGTCGTGCAGTAAGTTTCTTCCTGTACCAGTGCATGTAGTTTCCTGCACTCCAGTTTTACTTTACAACAAGTGTTACGTTCCTTTCCTTCTTATAATTTCATTTATTCTTGCAAGCAAAGGTATTGTCAATTCAAGTAATCATTCTCAACGTTAATAATTATACTTCTGAAGGATCTTTACATGAATTAAGAAAGAACGTTATAACAAACACTATAATTTATAGTTGCAGTTTATGACTTAAGAACAAGGAACAAAAATGTTACAAGTAAACTGTCAGAAGTCAGTTGATGCATGCAAATTACTTCGATTGCTGCTTGATTATTTTGAATTGTTTTTGCTTTATGAAATTTACTTTCATTGCAAAGTTGAGTTAATTAAAGCATTCTTTTTCACATGTAATTTATCTCAGAATCTAGCTTGCAATTGCAATTCTTTTTAGCACATCTTTTAATTCTTTCGAAAGTAAATTGGAAAATTTGGTGAAGGAAGCTCTGTATTGGTGCAAGAGTTGGTCTCTTGTCATAGGAACAAAGTGCTCTGAGCCTTGAGGCTTAGAGCACCTCCATAAAGACATAAGTCTTTAGTAAAGAAGGTAAAATATACTTTTTCACATAAGTAATGTACCTGCACTAGTGCAAGAAGATTGCAATAGTACAAGAACAAGTTGCTTGGTGTAGAAGGAAGAACAATTGGGAAATAGATCTTGCAAGGGCCCACTTGTTAAACTGTTAACCATCTATACTGAAGATAAACATAGTATTTCATTTCAACATTTAAGATTACTTCCATATGTGTGAAAGTTCCTTTACTTGATTTCCTTGCAAATTATTCTTTTACATTCCAACACTAGAATTGCTTTGGTGTCGATTGTCTTTAAGATTGTTTTTTGCCTGATTCTGCAACATTTCATTTAAGAAGTAGGTTTAGGAATAGGAAAAGTTCATACCACTTCTTGCATTGTCTATGATTCGTCTCTAAGTTTATGAAACCCTTGGGTTGACAATTAAGTGTTGAGGAGTTTTCTTAAGTGCAAATCTTGCACCCAACATTTTGGTGCCATACCTGGGAGGCGATTTGAATTGGTAAGAATTCTTTGTTTTTTGCAATAGGGGTAAGTCTGCTATTATTTTTTCTGTAGTGTGCTTCTATTTGCTTGAAGGAATTATAGGTGTCGAGTTATTTTTAAGTTGCAACATTTTTGTTGAAATTTTGTTTTGTTATTTTTTGAAATGAATGCCTAAAAGAGGTAGGGGTCTGAAGCCCACTACGGGCCAAAGAAATAATGATAAATCTGAAACCAAATCTCATATTGGGCCTTCTTTTGCGGCAGAAAGTCCAAACAAACTCAGAATCATCATGTAGGAACAATCCACATGGGCTCTGACAGCAGTGGTCCAGGTGTGACACAACCCACAAAGGGGAAGAAGGGGACTATTACAACCCATAGTCACTCTTCTCAGTGTGTTGAGAGTGGTTCTTGTCAAAGAAAAAAAATGGTAGATCAGGAAGACCATGCAGAAGGAATTGGTGAAAATTAGGTAAATGAGGAATAATCCACTTTTGAATTCCCAATTGTGGATCCTAATACACAAGTACAAATGAAAAATATTTCACCGTCAACTCTTCCTCATCTGTATGGTAAGGTACATGAAGATGCAAACTCTTTCCTATTTGAGTTTGATATTTTGTGTAGAAGTTATGATTATTAATCTGATGCCTAGAAGTTAAAGCTATTTCCTGCAACTCTCAAGGACACAACACTCTGTTGGTTCATGGGACTAGGAGGAAACACTATATATTTGTGGAAACAAATGAAGAGAGTGTTCTTGTCAAAATATCAGGAATATTGTAAGACTAGATATATTCAAGATGAAATCTTTACTATTGTGAAAAATGATGATGAGACTCTAGAGGACTACTTGGAGAGATTCCTATACATCCTCCAAAGGTCAAAGCACAAATTTTATCTAAGTAACATTAGAACCTTGTTCTTACGGGGGCTTACTGACAATGCTAGGAATAATTTAAATCTGTTAGGACAAGGAGATAATGCTCAATAATCTTTGATCAAATCTGTGACTTGTGTAGGAAATTCTTGAGGAACCAATATAGATCTGATAGAGGAATGCGAAATAGAAATAAGAAAATTGAATCTAGTGATTCTACGATTATTGGATTAGAAAACAAAATGGACAATAAGAAAATTGAAATAATGAATACTGTTAGTAAACAAATAGACGCTTTGAAGTTTCAACAAAAACTTGTAGAGGAACAAGAGTCATTGTCCATTTTTTGTCCAAAATGTAGAAGAAAGCATCTTTTAAGAGAATGTCCTCTCAATATTAAAGAAACTAATAAATGTGAAATTAGTATAGAGAACCATGCCAAAAAATTTCCCTTCATACTAGGGCTGAAAGTTGTACTAGAAGGAGGACAACCTGAAGCCAAATCACTGCATGCTATGGGAGCATGAAGAAACTGGCCTCAAGTAAGTGCAGGTATGGCTCCTAAAACTCCACCACATTTTTTTGGTTATAATGCACATTCATATTCCTATCCTAACAATAATCACTCTCAACATTGGCAGCATGGGAACCAATATCATTATGGACAACCCTCACAATCTTGGCAACAAGGATGGAGAGGGAAAAACCATTCATATAATTCACACCATTCCTATCCCGCACCTATGCAGTCATACCCTCCTACATATGCACCTTACCCAATGCCACAACCATCATTACCTCAGGTGAGTCAGCCAATTCCACCATTGCCTTTACCTCCACCGTTTCGACCTTCTTAGCTACCTACCCAACCTTTACCCAACCCCAATAACAAAGTGGTACAGATGATCCATTCTATGAACCCGCTTTCGTCATCTAGATATCAGCCATGCTAGTTGGAGTCAATGACCTCCAACTGAGATTCGGGAAGACAGTAACCTCAGAAAATCAAAAGCAACCTATGGTTATTATCAACGAGAAAGGCGAGGAGGAAACTCCTAACCACTCTAAAAAATATGACACTATCCATCCTATCCCTTTACCTTCCGAACCTTTTCCATCTTCTTCCAACCAACCTCCCCATCTAGAGAGGTTAGTTGTGGAGAAGAAAGACCCCATTCCTAAAACTAGCCTGGCTTCTGAGCTTAGGAACCTTTTCATAAAGGTACCTTTGCTCCAAGCTATTAAAGAGATCCCAATTTGCACAATAATAATTAGGGAATTTTGTCTCAAGAAGCTAGGAAGGAGAATATTAGAACCTCAAATCATTCAATTTGTTGGTAGAGCGGTAGAGTTAATGACGGGGTATATGCACATGGAGAAATATACCGACCCTAGAAACCTTATTGTCTCTGTTCAGATAGGTGATGTCCTTTTCTCCAATGTACTTATAAACCTAGGGGTAGCCATTCATATTATGGCCAAGAAAACCATGGATCAACTTGGATTGGTCCATATTCGTCCTACTCCCACTGTGCTTGAACTAGTAGACAGAGCTAAAATCAAGCCAGAAGGGGTGTTGGATGATGTGGTCGTTTCTCTAGACTCTTGGGAATATCCTGTAGACTTGATTGGCTTCAGCAAAAGAACCCTGTGGGAGGACATCCCTTGATCTTAGGAATACCACGGCTTGCTACGGTCGATGCTTATATCGGATGTCATTCTGGTGACATGTATATTTCCCATGGAGATTCCAGGAAGAAGGTCACCTTGTATCCACCCGCTAGATCCATTCAGGAGCTCCGAGATACTTTATGGTTAGACTATAGTAGTGATGAGGAGACTCAACCTATTTCCTTGATACATTAGAATGCTGAGTTCTCTCGGGAGGGTGAGATTTAAGACTTCCTGACCAATCTAGACACCATGCCCAATTTTGAGTCATTGAGTCAGATTTTTAGTTTATATTTTTAGGAAAGATATGACTCTCTACCTCCCTCACCACCATCTCTAGCGACACCTTTGTGTACTCTTGAGCTTGATACCACTCTTATTGATATTAGTCCAGGTAATCCTTGCATATCAGTTTAGACTTGGATTCTTCCCAGCAAGAGCAACTTGTGAATTTGTTGCGAAACCATCTTGATGCCTTTGCATGGGGCTATGAAGATATGAAAGGCATCCCTCCTGAAACTTGTACCCACCATATCTATATTCAGGATGGAGCCTGACTTGTCTGACAACCCCAAAGGTGAACGAACCTAGCTCTAAGAGATGTTGTAAAGGAAGAATTGCAAAAATTCTTAGATTTTGATTTTATCTATCCTATTTCTGATAGCTAGTGGGTCTCTCCATTCGTCTTAGTCCCAAAAAACGATGGGAGATGGCGCATTTGTATTGAATACAGAGAATTGAACAAAGTCATTCTCAAAGATTACTTCCCTCTTGCTTTCATTGATCAGGTACTTAATACCCTTGGTGGTAAGAAGTACTTTTCTTTTCTAAATGGCTTTAGTGGGTATAACCAGATACAAATTGCACCCGAGGATCAAGACAAAACCACTTTTACATGCCCATGGGGTACATTTTCTCATTGAGTGCTTCCCTTCAGGCTATGTAATGCCCCGACTACCTTTCAAAGGGTGGTCTTGGCCATTTTTGCTGACCTTGTGTGTAGAAATATATATGGATGACTTTTCTGTGTTTGGTGATTCATTTCAGGAAGCCCTCAAGAATCTAGAAAAAGTGCTTCTTCTCTGCCAAGAAGGTCATCTCGCCTTAAGTGATAAAAAATGTAGATTAATGTGCAAGGCATGGGTGGTTCTTGGCCATCTTATTTCTGACAAAGGTATCTAGGTTGAGCTTGCAAAAATAGAAATTATTTTGAGTCTTCCTATACCAAAAACTCAAAGGGAAGTGAGAGATTTTCTAGGACATGCAGGCTATAGGAGATTCATTGAGAATTTCTCAAGGATAGCTACCCCACTTTTCTCGCTTTTGGCTTAAGATAGTGAGTTTTCTTGGTCCAAAGCTTGCCAATAGTCCTTTGAGACATTGAAGGAAAACTAGTCCAGGTACGAGTTTTGAGAGGACCAAATTGGTCCCTGCCATTTCATATTTCCTCTGATGCCTGAGATACTGCTATTGGCATAGCTTTAGGACAAGAAGAAGACAAACAATCTTATGCTATTTATTTCATTAGTAAAAACATGTCACCCACTGAACTAAATTATATGGTTACTGACAAAGAGTTTTTAACTGTAATTTTTTCCATTAATAAATTTAGAGATTATATTACAGGATATGAAGTCTTTGTGCATACTAACCATTCCACAATAAGATATTTGATGAATTAAACCATTTAATAGCGGTAGAGTGACTAGGTGGTTATTATTGTTACATGAATTTAATATTACCATTATTGATAGACCAGGGAAATCTAATGTAGTAGCAGATTATCTTTCAAGATTAAATAATCCTGGTGAAGGAATTCCCGTTGATGATGATTTTCTTGATGAACATCTTTTTGTTGTGTCAACAAAATCCCCATAGTTTGCTGACATAGCTAACTATTTAGCCACTGGGAAATTACCACCTCACTTATCCGCTCATGAAAAGCAGAATATCATACACAAAAGCACTGCATATTCCTGGATTCAAGGAGGTCTCTTTTACACTGGAGCAGATCTCATTATCCGTAGATGTGTAAGAGAGTAAGAAGTGTTTGATATTTTAAAATCTGAACATGATGAACCTTGCAGGGGTCACTTCACCGATAAGCAGACTGCATTCTAAGTGTTATGAGCTAGCTATTTTTGGCCCTCCTTGTTTAAGGATGCCAAGCGGTACATCAAGTAATGTGAAAACTGTCAGCGAATTGGCCAATCTAATCAAAGCAATGAAATGCCTTTATGTCCTCAGGTTATGATTGAGCCTTTTGAAAAATGGTCCATTGATTTTGTAGGACCAATAAATCCAACATCATTAAATAAAAAACATATTTTGGTTTATACATATTTTGTTACAAAATGGGTAGAAGCTAAACCCATTTCTTTTGCTACTGAAAGAGTTGTTGATTTTCTTTTTACTGAAATCATTACTAGATTTGGTGTGTGTAGAGAAATTGTTTTTGACAATGGACAACAGTTTATGTCTAATCTGGTACAGGGTGCGATGGAGAAGTAAAAAAAATGACACAGGAAATCTACACCGTATCACCCGCAAGTAAATGTCAGGTGGAGTCCACAAACAATGTGATTGAGTCCATCCTCATAAAGATAGTAAATATTCACAAAAAGGATTGGCCTGGCAAATTACTGGAAGCATTTTGGGCATACCGAACCACTTGGAGGAACAACACATGACACACACCATATGAGCTTATGTATGGGAAACAAGTCCTCTTGCCAATATAATTCTAGATCAAAACTTTCAGGACTGCAGTCCAATTGGGGTTAGATCTCTCTAAAGCACAACAATAGCATCTTCTACAGTTGAATGAGTTAGATGAATTCGAAAGGATGTTGTTCAGTAGAACATCTTGGTTCAACAATAGCACAAGAATTGTCATGACAAGTCTATCCCAAAGAAGCAATTTCAACCAGGTGATTGGGTGCTCCTTTACGATTCCAAATTCAAATATTTTAAAGGGAAATTCCATACACGCTGGATGGTATCCTATGAGGTGGTTAAAGTGTTTGAAAATGGAGAGGTAGAGATCAAAACTATTGATGGACAGAATTCTGTGCTCCTAGTAAATGAGTAGAGATTGAAGGTATATTTTT
>APFE030378787.1:132260-173718 GCA_000404065.3 Pinus taeda | reverse complement strand
TTTGAACCGGATGACCTCGGTCCCCTCGTCAGGATGACGGGCCATAACTGCAACCCATCGCATCAGTCTAGGCTCTCGGGGATGCCCAACTACAACTGTGAGGTGCTGTGGCATGAGCATAGGAATCCGCTCCAGGCCAAAGCTGATGGCTATAGCACCATATCCAAAAGTCTTTAGCCATCCGTTCTTGGTCCTGGTCAATTGGCCCTTCATGTTGGCCAACACAGCATCGCACCAGTTGAAAATGATGCCCTGAAAGAAATCGACTACCATCTGCATCTGGGATCCAGTGGAAATGTGTAAAGCAGCAACCATGCAAAGTCGAGTAACAGTGAATGCAATTACTTTCAGTTCAGGAAGGGTTATGTACTTGATATCTATCCCTTTGTCTCGAGACTGCCTGTTGCAGTACTCTAGTCGAAGACTATCGACGGACTGGCCACTCGCCCTAGCCCCAAACAGGGTCAAGTTAACACCTCTCTTAGGCAAACCGGTCAAAAATATATGTCCTCCAGCTCAATCTCGAGCTGGTGGCCACCAATCAAGAAGCACTGGTCCTGGACGTTCCACCTGTCAACCATCCACTGCAAGAAGTACACCTAAGCCCTCATGGCAGGAATGGCCCAGTATTTGTACAGTCCGAATGCCCTCAAAGCATCCAATGAAGGTTGATGATTCCATGCGGCTGCATCCACATCCTCGTTCTCATGTTCTCTCCAATCCAGCATGATGTACTCCCTACATCAAGCCAAAAGACCAATTAGCATGCTAAAAAAGTTTTTCTTTGGTACAATTTTGAGAATTTTTGGTTGAAAACCCTTGCGCTGGGGTACGCACCCTGCCTTTAGACACAGTGCGTGGGACCGTACTTTGTCCAAAGGGAAGGTGCGGACCGCGACCTTTTTCCCAATGGAGAAAAAGTCGGGGTCCACAAGTTCGCAGTGGTGGACCTGCGTACCACGAGCGCGGGTTTTTTGCCCAAAAACCCTCCTAAAAAATCAAATAAATGACTAAAATGAAAAACTAAACCGAGGAAAAATAAGAGGAGGATGATGTGGATTACCTGGTGAAGACGTCGTCCGATTCCAACGGTTGGATTCTCCGCAATCCTCTCGGGAAGTTTTCAAAGCAAAAGCACTATTTCCTCACCCAAATCACAAATGGTAAAAATGAATTGTAAAAACCCCTTTTTATAAGTTTTTTGAGTAAATGAATTCCAAATGTGTTTATGTTTCACTTTAAAAAGGTATTATTACGATGTTTGTATCTCTTTCAAGCAGGTATGAGTAATGTTCGTGTTTTTTGCAAGATAACAGGATTATTCAGGCGAAATCAATCATTTTGAACCAGAGTCACCTTTTAAGCCCTTTTCTGACTCCTAAAACATGAAAAGATTATCGATTTTTTCTTTTAAACTCGTTAAAACGGAATTAAAAGACGGTCGACTTACAACTCTTTTTCGACCATAAAAAACATAAAAAGATCGCTGGATTTTTTTCGTTTCAAATTCAATATTGGTTATAAAACGACGTGTCCTTGGTTGCTTTTTTACTTTTTCGGATCAAAGGCACTAATAACGAAAAGTACTCCTTGGTCGTAAAAAATTAAGCGGTTCTCTCAAGTATTATTTTATACTTTTACGGGCTTGGGAGACACAAATTTACAAAAAAGTCAAACCCTGGAGTCTTCTTTAGTTTTTTCAGACTCTCTAAAAATGAAAAACGCCAAGTTTCTCCTATACTGCACTCGTTAAAATTCGACAGTAAAGGACCTGTTCTATTACAAACATGAACGAACCACTCCTTCTTAGGGTTCAGATTTAAACTAAGTTGGACTCACCCGAAGGGTGAGCTTATAATCAAGCATATGTTATCCTCCTCAAGCTTGTAAAAAATAAAGAGGTACTTGCCAGAAATGGTGGGGGGAAAGAGAGAAAAGTGAGTCTGTTTGTCATACTTTATAACCACTCTTGAACACGACACTATCATTCACCTGGGTTGGGAAATCCTTTACCTAACAGTTGATCAAACCATATTGAAAGTCTTCATCCGGTTTCTGGGTATTAACTTTGGGTCAATCACCATGAAACCATCTGTCGTGTCGTTATGTGTTCAAGAGCTCAGTGCAAATAAGCCATTCATCTAGAAAATGTCTGTCATCCATCTTGACCATCCCTGAGTCAGTCCTTGCAACTAAATTTCTTCAACTTGATCTATGATTTCGTGTTGTGGGCTTGCCTGCAACGGATCACTTTCTATCGACTTCAGCTCATTATCTAGAAAGATGATCTAGGAATCGTTAGTACCTTGATATCTGCATGCCTCAATGGCAGGTTTCTTGCCTTTGACGACAAGTTTACATCATTGACTTTCGATCAAAGGATTCCATGACATGTTCGACATCAACACATATTATCACATTTCATGGATTGTGCTGAGTACTTTGAGAGACATTGTCATTATTGGTGGTTTCTCTCACGCTTGTTAACAGTTTACATCATTGACTGGTAATCAAGTGGTTTCTACCATGTTCAACTTCGACACATTCAATCGCATGGATAGAATCGTACTATTCGGGACGTAGAAATGAAGACCCTGGATCTAGTTCCCACCATCCAGGTTGCGAGGAATTTTGTATTCATTATATTATGGACTATTCATAAACAGATGGTTGCGTCCATACTGTGTCCACATGTGTCTATACTTATGATGTGTTACGAGATCATTCCTATATCAGAGCAGTAGTTAGTCTTCTAGTCAGTTCTCAGTCTCTTAGTCAGTTTTTATCTGAGTATGGGAATGCCTACCTCAGCGATGATATGATCTCATATATATATTTTGCATTGAATGTTTTTACAGGTTCCAACCGGGCTCTCCGCAAGATGATCCTTGAAATGATAAAGCACTTCACTCTTCCTATATGATAAATGAAGAATCCTCATATACTACAGACTTCGCACTTTAGGGGGCAATCTGTTACACAAAAATATCGTCACCTTGATTATTTGCAGTCGATGTAGGCCTATCATTACCTATATTAGCTTCCTAAGCAAGTCTTAAACCTCAACTCTTCAAAACAAGCTTGAGAAATGAGAGAAAGACATCAAAAAAGCAATGTAACTTTGGTTCCGCACTTTCTCTTACTTTTTCCTGTGGGCCCGCACCTTTTGTTCAAGTTATCTGCATACTTATACGCTCTGTATGTAAAGGGGAAGGTGTGTACCCCTGTAAAAGTCAAAAGGCGCAATCTTTATCTTAAAAAACTCATCTTGGGTTAATTCTAGAGTTTTCTAGAAGCATTTGTTACGTGGATTGTTCGGTCCAAGTGGTTCATGCATCCCATCATAGGAGGAACTAATCCCTTGTTGAGAGGAGCTATCCCTTTGAAGGAGGACTCTATCCCTTTGAAGGAGGAGCTGGTAACTGATCTCCATTGCACTATAAATTGAGGCATTGGGTCAGTGGCTAGAGAGGTTAGACGCTGAACTTTTGAGGGTAAATGCTAGTGAAATCAAGACTTCCTATTTGAGCTTAAGAGGAGAGATCACATACCTTTTTGGCTTCATTGGGGAGTGAGTGAAGCTTGTCAAAGTAGAGGAGACTTCTTGTTGGACCCTGGGAGGAGCTTGTACAGCGTCAAGGCAAAGGTTGTAAGGTTCTTCTCCTTTTGAATTAATACAATCAAGCTCATTTTTCTCAACAAGTATCTCATGTTATTTGTTTCATGGACTCCTTGACTTTCATGTTAAATATGTTTTATAATATTGGATATTCAGGTGCTATTTAATCTTTTACCTTGTTTGTGCTTGCAGGTTTGCGACAAAGGAACTTACTTGGATCAAAGGAGCGAAGGCATCTCCAAACTTGCGTTGGACATGAGGTAGGCCTTAAACACATTTGTTTTCTATTATTTATAAAGCACATTTAGAGAAAGATAGTGTCTGGTTGGTTTGTTTTTCATTAGGTCTTCATTAGATTCTAGGAAGGTCTATCTTGTCCGCAAGATCGACCCATTCCACGTGACACAATGTCTTAGAGAAAACCAATTATACGGGAAGTTGTCAAAATGTTCCTTTTACCAAACCAAGATTCATTATCTTGGACACATTATCTCTGGGGATGGTATCGCAGTAGACCCGGTAAAGATCAAGGCCATCATGGAATGGCCAACACCAACCAATGTTCATGAAATACGAAGTTTCATGGGCATGGAAAGGTATTATCGTAGATTTGTCGAAGGGTTTTCAAAGATAGAAAACCCCATTATTGAGATCCAAAGAAAGAACAAAAAATTCATTTGGACTGAAAAATCTGAAGAGGCATTCCAAAGGTTAAAGGTGTTATTAACGACAGCACCAATTTTGAAGGTGCCGGATATGGAACAAGAATTTTTGGTTTGCACTAATGCCTATAAGGAAGGGTTGGGTTGTGTGTTGATGCAAGAAGGAAGAGTAATAGCTTATGCATCAAGGAAACTTAGAACCAATGAAGAAAACTACGCAACCCATGATCTAGAAATGGCAGCAATTGTTTATGCACTAAATATTTGGAGACACTACCTTCTAGGAAGGAAGTTTGATCTTAGGACTAACCATTGTGGGCTATAACACATATTCGCTCAAGATCACTTAAATGCAAGACAAATATGATGGTGTGAGCTAATTAGTGAATATGATTTTGATATCACTTACATCCAAAGAACGGTAAATAGGGTGGCTGATGCTTTAAGTAGGAGGCCGTGGATATTTTCAGTGATTCCCTTAAAGACAAATTTGAGGGATAAACTGCTTGAATTACAATTTAAAGACACCAGATATCAAGAGGTTGGCAAAAGTTTGAGGGAGGATTAAATGAGGGTCCCAAAATATGAAGAATACTTCCTTGATAATGATGGGCTACTATGATTTTAGGGAAGGATATATGTACCACCGAATGAAGATGTATGCTAGTGAATCTTAAATGAGGCACATTGCACAATATACATGGCACACCCTGGTGTTAAGAAGATGAGTGCGGACCTGAAACCACTCTTCTTTTGGAAAGGGATGAAGAATGACATTGTGAACTTGGTAGCAAGATGCTTAGAGTGTCAACGAGTAAAAGTTGAACACACACATCTAGCAGGTTTATTGCAACCCCATGAGATACCAAAATCTAAATGGGAAGTTATATCAATGGACTTAATTGTGGGACTACCAATGACCTCAAGAAAACATGATTCCATATTTGTAATGGTGGACACGTTGACCAAGAGCGCCCATTTCATACTAGTTAAGACTACATATAAGGCACCAGAAATAGACATAGTTTTTATTAATGACATTATGAGATTGAATGGAGTGCCTAGAAAGATCATATCTGATAGGGGAGTAGTGTTTACAGGAAAATTTTGGACCAATTTCCAAGAAGCTTTGGGAACCTAGTTGAACTTCAGCATTGCTTATCACCCAGAGACAAATGGGCAGACAGAGAGGACTAATCAAATCCTTGAAGACATGCTTCGGATGTATGTGATGGACCAACAAAAGAGATGGGAGGAGTTTTTACCACTTGTGGAATTTGCTTACAATAATATTTATCAGAGATCCCTCAAGATGGCGCCATTTGAGCTCTTATATGGAAGACCTTGCAAAACACCTCTCAGTTGGGACCGACTAGAGGACTGAGTATTAATAGGACTAGAAGTGGTGCAAGAGATGGAAGAACAAATTACTATGATTAGGAGGAGGCAAAAAGAAGGACAAGATTGACAAAAGAGCTATGTTGATGCTCATCAGGTAGACCGAAGTTATGAAGTGGGGGATAGGGTGATCCTGAGAGTAAGGCCCCAAAAAAGCTCTATAAAATTTGGAAAGGGAGAAAAATTGTCTCCACGGTTTGTGGGACCTTTTGAAATCTTATAAAGGAAAGGGTCAGTGGCATATAGGCTTGCTTTACCTCCATCTTTAGCATGTATGCATGATGTGTTTCATGTTTCTGTTTTACGTCATTATATGTCAGATCCTTTGCATGTTATTTACTTTGGTCATTTGCAGGTTTCGGACGAGGGAACAGTGATGGCCGAACCAGTTTGCATACCAGACCAGCAAACTTTGCAGCTTAGATGATGGTTAGTGGACCAGGTTAAGGCCCAGTGGGACAATTATAGTCCCAGTTCAGCTACTTGGGAGGACGCCGAGGAGGTGTGTCACTGTTTTCCTTACCTATTCCAAGGACTTCGAGACAAAGTCTATTATTAAGAGGGCGTGTATGTAGTGCCCCGCTCTAGTTGACTGACAGTTATATGACACTAACATTTATTTAGCCCTAAGGCCCAGACATTATTCTTTGAAGACCTCAGGTTGAGGATCCGGGCACATGACTCTATTATTAGTGATTGAGATATTAATGGTTGTGATGTTTGTGCATGTTCTCCATTGATATTATGATGAAGATAACATTAATGGTTATGCGTGTTATCTATTGGTATTATGATGATTGTAACATTAATGGTTAGGCATGTTCTGATTGATATTATGATGGTTGGAGCATAAATGGTTAAGTTTGGTTTCAATTGAATTTATGATGATGATGCCAGTAAAGGATATGTATGCTTTCTATTAAAATCATGATGATGATAACTTTGATGGATAGGTATATTTCTATTTATGTTACAATGTTGATAGCTTGATGGATATGTGTTTCCATTGATGTTTTGATGATGATAGCCATGATGGAGGTGCCCCCTATATTATCTACTTGCATTAGTTCTGGTTCACAATGAACCATGATGCGAACAACTAGGTGATGTTAATGAGGCTATTATGACAATGAATAACACTTAGAAACCTTGTTACTAATGATTATTGAGTATGGTAGGAAACCACCAGAGGCACTCGCATATGACGAGTTGACGACAACTGGTTTGATGAAAAATTATATTATTTTATCTTTGAAATTCAATGTCAATTTTGAAACCTACTATATATGTTTATCTATATTCTGATGAGATGTTAGTGGTTGCAGGCACAGATTAGTTTCTTTGCCGAATGACTCACATATGGGTGATGGGGTTGTACAAATTGGATGCAACTACATGGGAGGGGTGGGACAGTGTCCCTGATCTCACCCACTAGCACTCCCACCGTGACTTGGGTTGGAAAGGTTGAAACACCTTCGCCTTGAAGATCACGATGTCATGAGGGCAGGTCCCGAATTTGGGTCACTCATGAGGATTTTACCGAGGGGCGTGCATTAAGGCGGATTCCTTGATCCCTGACACCATTAGTCTCACTATAGCTAGCAACAAAAGAGATGATAGTGGTCTATATCGTTACACCTATAGTTTCCCCTCGTAGCCACTGAATGCTTGAAGGGCAAGTGGCATAGCACCCTTGGAACTTCAAGGGAATTTCTTGAAGGGCATGACCAACTTGGCACCCTTGGCATCACAAATAAACTATTAGGCATGGCACCCTTAGAACTTCAAGGGAAGTTCTTGAAGGGCACAACCAAAACTTGGCACCCTGGGAATCAATAAAAATAAATTAATAAATAACTATAATCAAGATATGAAAACCATGTAAATTCACATCAAATGGCAAATGATGAGTAGAACCAAGGCAATTAAATCAAGAATAAAGCTTGGGTTAAGGGAATCATAGGAAGAAATAAAATATTTTACCTTAAAAACTCTACCCTAAACTTAATCTTAAAATAGTTAAACCTAATTAAGAGAAGAGGATGGTGAATTAAAATAGGATTAATAAATTAAATTTTAGATAAATTTAGAGAACCTCCATGTGGCAACAACCAACAAAAGAATATCCATCTAAGAGATAACTTGAGTTAAATTAGGGAGTAGAGAGGGGATCAAATCTTGACTTATCAATTGACTTTAGTAATGAACACAAATTAAGGAGTAAAAAGGGGGATGAAGAGGAAACTAGGAGAAGAAATAGGAATCTTGCTGAGGTGAGGAAAATATTAGTTTTAAATTTTTATTTAAGTAAATAATTTTGGAGATCCTTGATGATAGAGTGACACATGGGTGAGTGAATGATAAAACTATTGAATTATCAAAAATAAATAATTATGCATGACATGCCAAGTGTCACCTATGAGGACTCCTATAAAAGAAGGGGCAAGCTATGGGAGAAGGGACTTTTTGGGGACCCTATTGTTGGATGGATGAGACTATGTCAAAGTAGTGACTACGGACTATAGTGAGTTTGGTGAGGTAGAGGACTTTAGAGAGAGGACTCTTGAGCCAAGGAGTGCTCTCCTCTACCAGCTATTACATTCCTCGATTGTAAAACCCCATTACAGCTCGAGGGCCCATGGGGAAGAAGAGTACCCAAGGAGTAGGCTGGGAGGTCAACCGGTGCGTCATTACATCCAGATCAAGTACGTCGTCATTCACACTCAAAGGTGACTGATAACAAAGGAAGACAAGTAATGGTAAATCAAGTGGAATCTTGTCTTTTGGTGAATAGTACCTATGTGTTACAATATTCTTTTGTATGATTTCTTTATGTCTTTAGTTAAATATATGTAAATTTTATGATATGTTCAGTGAAATGAATTTCAGGGATGTGTTAGATAGTGCTTAATAAATTCGAATTCCCAATGTTTTTCTCTTCTGGTTGTATTTTATTTTGATTTAAACTATATATATATATATATATATTATATATTTATATAATATATATATATATATATATATATATTATATATATATATATATAGATAGATAGATAGATAGATATAGATAGATATATATATATATATATGACTAGTCCTTACACATGGTATCATAGTGGATCTTAGATTGAACCATACTCTCGAGATGTCATTCCTATCTCCAGCACTTCCTGCCCAATTAGTGTCTGTATATCCCTAATGTTGTACATCCCTATTTGCAACATACCTCAATCCATGCTTTACTGTACCACGTAAATATCTCAAGATGTGATTTGTTGCAATCCAATGCTCGTGTCTCGATTCTATTTGGAACTGGCTTAAAGTGTTCATAGCAAAGTAAATGTTTTGTATAATATTAACCAAATACATCAACATACCAATTAGTTGTCGATACATAGATGGATCTACTAATATGGAGTTGGTGCCTCTTCACTTATTTAAGTTAGTCACCATAGGAATTTTCATTTATTTTCAATCCAACATACCGTATCTCTAAAGGATCTTTAACACTTCCCTACACCAAGGAAGACTTTACCAAGTTTTTGCATACTTCCAATCCCAAGTAATAGTGCATCAACCGAAAACCCTTCATGTCAAACTCAAAATCCAACTACTTCTTGCAATGGATGATAAGAGGCTTGACACGTCAAAAACAAGTCATCGACATATAATTGTAAGATCACAGGTGCATTCTTCACAACCTTGAAGCATATGTTTGGATCAACTTCACTCTTGGTAAATCCCTGTCTCATCACATAGCTCTTAACATGAGCATACCAAGCTCTTGGAGCTTTCTTGAGTCCATACAAGGCCTTCTTCAATTTGCAAATGTGAGACTCCTTTCCATGTATCTCAAATCCTTTAGGTTTCTCTACGTACACCTCTTCTTCAATCACATTTTTGAAGAAAGTGGTATTTACATCCATCTAATGTAATTCCGATCCCATAGAAGCATCGAGTGAGATGATCGATCTATAGAAGGTGTACCTAAAAACTAGAGGAAAATTCTTGTCATAGTCTTCTCCCTCTTTCTAGGAGAATCCTCTAGCCATGAATCGTGCCTTGAATTTTTAAATTCTCCCATCTAAAGCATGCATAATCTTGTATACGATTGTTGTTTATCTTGTCAACTAATTTTCAGGTAAATCAACAACTTTTTCTCTTTCACTCATGAGTCTCCCTTAAGATAGTATTATTACTTCCCAAACCAAAGGCTTGTTTCCCTTTACCAACCATGGAAGTTTCCTATACATTCTACATTTGGTGTGACACAAAGCTTACATACTTTCTTCCCCAAAGATGTATTTGTGAACTCTTTTGTATGTGTTGTAACCAAAGCGCACCTCTAAAACCTTTGCAAATAGTGGTTGGACCATATAGCTAGATGGGAATCCTACACCAAATGGCGTGAGGTTTAATTGTGACTTCACATCGAGGAGATCCCCTGTATGTTGGAAGTATCCAACACTGTCAACACCTACACATCACAAAAAATAAAATAAAGGAAGCATGTGTCTTGGGCATACTTTGATCATCCATGTTTTCATCAAATAAAACCAAACAAGAAATAAAATTTATTCTAAAATGAAAGTCTAATCTAAATGCATCTAATCCAGCATGTTAACATAATATGACAATGTTAGCTATGAAAAAATAAATATGCAATGCATCCTACTCTGCTATGCATATAATATACAATGTCAAGTATCAAGGAAATGGGTGATGAAACTAGCTTTGATTGGGTTTGGCCAAATGTCATCAAATCTAGAAATATGATAATATCCCTCACCAACCTTACCATGTATCTTGACAAGCACATGGCTCTTGTCTACCAACAATACATCCCCAACCTTGAATTCCTTCCTATGTTTTTTCACTCACTACTTCTTTTGGTTGTGGATGTTTGGATTAGGTCTTTTAAAGATATGGATATCATGGGAAGGAAGAATGGGACTTGTTGGAAATACTGAGAGGGGGGCGGGGGGTTGGTGAATCAATATTCCTTTTCAATAGTTATTTTTACCAGTTAAATCATTTATATTTAGAACACAAAATGAACAATAGGAATAAATGCTTTTATTAATATACTATTTACAATAAATCAAGTATAATATATATAATGCTCCAACCTATTTCCAAGCAACAACTTGGTCTTTCGTGAGGCTCCAACCTATTGCCAAGCACCGACTTGGTCTTTCGTGAGGCTCCAACCTCCAGGGCACCAACCCTATCTTCTCAAGGCACCAACCTTGTGTTTGGGAGCACCAACTCCAAGGACACCAATCCTTACAATTCTGAGGCACCAACCCCAAGGGCTCCGACCCTATCTTGTCAAGGCACCAACCTTGGATTTAGGAGCACCAACTCCAAGCACACCAATCCTTCCAATTCTGAGGCACCAACCCCAAGGGCTCCGGCCCTATCTTGTCAAGAAATGTTTTGATTGTATTATGTTGCTCTCAAAATCTTCTTCATTGTGTTCTATCAATCTACAACTTCATTGCTACATCAATGACAACCTATCTTCATATGAAGGAGTCTTCACAATTCTTCATATTTCCCAAATAGACTCTACAAAGTTACCTCATGATGATTTCAAACAGCCATCATGATCTACAAGAGTCTTCACACACCTTCAATGTGTCTATAATGACCTGCACTAAGCTCTGCACAAAAACAACTCTCTATTTCAAGCCTCTATTCTCACTGTCATGGTAAATGCTTCAGGAGTGGCTACTCCAAGATTAACTGCTTCAGGAGTGACTTCTTTAGAGGAGTGACTGTCATGGTTTCATATTGTGTGCTCAATTAAAAAACAACCCTGTTCATACTCAAATAATGTTCTTAGATCCACAGAGTGTCCTTTTGAACTGTTATCTAAATCACTGTCAAACACAGGTCCAAGCATTTCAATAAATAAACCAGTCAATAGACTACTTGAATTTTGGCTTCCTTCTTCTTCCGCTGGACCTTTCGGCTTCCTTCTTCTTCCGCTAGACCTTTTGGCTTCCTTCTTCACTCGCTCAACCTTCCAACATCTCGATCTTCGGCTTCCTCTGTCTCTTCAAGTTCACGAGTTGTGAGCTGTTACTTCTTCTCTCTATTAGATGCTCGAGATCAATTACCTAAAGTGAAGCATTTCAACTTGTATATATGTGAGTTTTTCCAATAACCAAAAGACACATTCATTAGGAGGACAGGCCAACTTATGATGTCGCATATTAAAATTATATCAGAGAGGCCCTTTTTTAATATTCATCCAATAGACTTGATTATTCATGAAAACAATATAACAGAGGCTATACCCACAGGGAGGTCCCACATGCCACGTCACTACCTCAATTGCAATTGCAACTTTTGGAGGTCTTTTACAAGTTGTTCCCATAACATAGGCGATGGCCGATTGCCCCTATTAGATGCGATATTATATTAAACTATTTTGATAAAACCATTGGGTCCACCACTTTATTGCAATCGTAATTTCACAAGACTCCCGCAATTGCAACTTTATGAAAATCCACATTAATAGAGGTCCCCACACATCATGGATTTAATCCTGCAATCGCAACTTCATGAGAATCTGTTGTGGCCAGCAACAACCCCCCCTTTTTTTCATTTAGCTATCTACCCAAAATACTAAATGAATAGGGGACCCCTAGTATAATTTTGAGAAGAAATCAAATTTCCCTTCTTCAAAATAAAGATACCATCGCAGGCTTAAAAGCAGTCTTCCAAATATTTCTACCTAAGTCTACGATGGGGAAAAGGTCTTTAAGAAATTGCATTAATGCGCAAGGCCCCCCAAACGTTAAGCATAACGTCGCGTCGCAATAAGTAGTGTCCATATGGAAAAACCTCACAATCTCCCGATCTGCGATAACGCCGATCGTAATGACCGCACATCGCATAAATGAAATGGCAACACTTAACAAACATCAAACTCCTGCGACCCGCGATGTTGCGACTTGCGAAATTGCGATCGCCGCGATGACACATTCTGCGATCCAGCGATTTGCGATAAGCGCGCCTTGTGATGGAACGATCTTCGATAGAGCATAAAGCGAATCATAAATAATTTAAACCACAAATATTTCAGGCACGCTGTTCAAAGATAGACCACTTACCATAACCTGACTTCAAATCATGCGCTTTTAATGATAGTAAGTAGGTTAGTTGTCAGTTATTTAATGAAATAAGGGCGCATGCTTTGCTGAAGAATTGTTTTCACGTAAGGTGGCATATTTAGTATATCGTCTGCATTTAAAACCCTCCCATCATCTTTCTCAATCAGTCATTTCTGCCTCGCTTGTAATCTGCAGGAACTAGGAGATAAGAGCATTCAAAAGCCGAACGCAGAAGCAAATGGGAAAGAAGACTAATGCCCAAGGTTCCGAGGAAAAGGAAAAGGCAAAAGAGATGGCGCCCTTATACACAGACACTGCATGCAACAGAGACGCAGGAATTTCAACCTGGGAAGGCATGTATAAGCTGCTAGAGGAGGAAAACCCCAGAGTGATGAAGGCAGATAGCACCGCGGGATCACCAAACTCTTCCGAGGCATCCTTAGAAGAGCTGGCTTGTTCATTTCTCCATCGAATAGTAGCTAGACCCAAGATATTGCCGTATACAGATATGATCAAATGGATACTCGACAATGCAGAGTTACAAGGCAGACAATTCAAGGCTCCAGGGCATGGGCTCATAGGATCATTCATCGCGCAAGACTTAAAGCTTATGTATCATCTTCCGGAGCCTTAGACGACCTACAACACGCAATTTGTCCAGAAATTTGCAGCAGAGAACCCAAACCTGGCAGAAACCACTAAAGAATGGACCAGAAGAGAGGAGCGGCTAAAAAAGGATAAAAATGGTAAGTATAGCACAAGTTCTCTCACCTCTCCATATTGTTTTGCTACAGCCATGCTCTGCAGGCTGTTTGGGATGCCAGACATAAATAAATTTTCAGTTGAATGGCTACCACTCATAGAAGCTACCACAAATGCCGATCTCATGGATTGGGCCAAAATATGTTCTGATAATTTGTTCACTGCTGTCATGAATTACCGTTCTAAGAGATCCTCATCACAAAGGGTCTATCCTCCGTTTTATATGTCTGCTTACATTATGGATTCTATTTGCTATGTATCTAAATTTCCAACTATGGGTTGGAAATGGATTATCCAAGACCCGTCGCCTATTCATGTTTACCACAAAATATTATGGGATTCACAGTTTTCCCCTCACTTCTATCAAATTTTCCATGGGCTCATTTTACCCCTATATAGGATGATGTATGGTGAAGAACCCCCAAGGTGCTCACCCGAAGCGCAAATAGACATCATCCCCATCGCAAGATGGTTTGGGGAAGAATGGTTCACCTATATCAGAGTGTTTGGGAGCGTTGTACCTCCACACGTCCTACCTCTGTATGTCCCTGATAAGCTTTTGGCTAGGGAAATTGCCTATCAGACTTGCTCGGAAGGCGGCCTAACCAAAGAGTTAAAAGACAAGAAGAAGGCCATATGGCCTCAGTTTCCTGTAGCTTGTGGGGCCTTCTCATTATTTGATGTAGGACATGCTTTTAGTGAAGTAGGGAATGTGACGTCCCTACAATTATTTAAATTCCCCGCTCGACCTTTTGACCTAAATAATGTTGCCCATGATTTCACTATAAGTGTTAGAATAAAAGTGTTAGCCGGAAAGAAAGATTTATTTGATGACTTGTTTCAAAATAAAAGTTCATTTCAGGAAGTTTTGCGAGAAGCTAAGTCAAGGTTGTCCCCAGACGACCTCGAAAGATTTTTGTTATTCAGAGAAAGAAGGCTAGCCAGCATTCCTCTAGAAAAGTTGCAACCGCTCGCTAGAGAGCCTACTCCAAGTGTCAGCCTCAGCGGAAACTCTAGTTCTTCCAAATCCAAATCTGACGCTGTTCAAGAAACACCCGAACGCTCTAAAAAGCCTGCAAGCGACCAAGGGAAATTCGGAGAAGCAGCTGGGGATACTGCCCAGTCAAGTGCCATGTCGCAACTCCAAGTTATCGCTTCCTCACCAAGAAATGTCCCTCCTCCCGTCACTACATCGTCGCTCGTCACGACAGAGCTCGATAAAGAATGGCACAACTTCAACGATCTAATCAACCCGGAAGGGCAAGTCCCAAGAACGCCTATAAGAAATGCGCAAGTAACACAGGAAATGGTTTCAACCGTGGTCGGTAGTGTCTCAGAAGCAGAACATAGTCATATCGCTCCGCCTCCTGAACTCTTACTTAGTGTAGAGGAAATTCCCCCACTGGACGTGTTCTATAGTCCTCAACATAAAGCAGTGGTGAGGAGACAAAGAAAGAAGAGGAAGTTGGAGAATAAGCTGTCACAGAACGCCGAACATTTAGACGTCTTATGGAAAGACCCTAACAGCAACCCCACGGAAAATCTCACGAAATTGTCTCAAATTGCAGGAGCATACGCTTCTGCGACTATCGACAAGGCGTCTGAAGTTCAGCAACTATTAAGGGAACAAGAAAACCATATACAGTTGCTGCAACAACAGCTGCAACAAGCCAATTCCAGCAATGAAGCGTCCAAACAACTCGAGAAACTACAAGAAGATTTTCAGCAAATGTAGATAAGCTATCAGAAAAGCCTGGACGAAAAAGGAGAGCAGTTGCGAGCTTTACAAGAAATACATAAGGATGAGCCCAAGCTTTCCGAATTCATTTCAGAGTCTACTAGTCTAAATGAGCAACTTCTGCAGCAATAGGAAGAGTTGGGATGAAAAATATCGCAATGGAGTCACTATTGCGAGCTGAGCGACAAACTCACCAATCAAGTGACAAACCTGCGAAGTGACTACGACCAGGTTGACAGACGACTGACAGAGTATATAGCTTGGCAGAATGGAGAGGAAGGGAAGAGAGCAAATGCACCCAGAATAAATGAAAGCCATAAAGAATTGCTCTTTAACAAATGGGACGATCAAATCAAGTAGGCAGAACAGGCGGCAGAGGCAGCGGCGACACAGGCTAGTGTTCTTATAGACTGTGTAAATGAAAATTTACATAGAGCCAACTTAATCACAGAAAACACCCCGGGATACCTACCAAACAAGTCACAAATAGAGGCAGAATGGAAAGAGAGAGTGCAGGAAAAGGGAAAGGCGATCCAAGCTTTGAACAGGTTGAATTGGGAGTGCTATTGGGCATACTTAGTTAAGCCACACAGTCAATGGATGACTGTGAAATGCATCACAAACTTAGTAGAGAAAGTAGTGCTAGCTCTCATAGATTCCGTTTTCACAGCCCAGCTCAGTGCAGAAGTCGACCAACCGACTCTTCTCAAATCCATGCTGAACACTTACAATTTCAAAGACCAGATCCGAAAATAACTTATTTTTAGTAGTTTGCTGTTTCTTTTTGTTTATATTAGAAAAAGGGTGGTCATTTGAGATTCGTATCTTACAATTTTGTAAAAACACTATTATTATATTTAGGAAGTAGTATTTTCACCCTTCTCATGCATTTAGAGAAGGGTCCGGAGATTTTTCAAAAACTTATCCTCAGAAGATGCACTTCTACACCCTCAGAGGAGGTTTTGATGAATGGATGGATCGAAATTTATCTTTACTTGCATTTTGATATCTGCTACTGATGTTGCACTTCTGTACTCTTGGTAGATTTTAGAACAAGTAGAAATAGATTGTTTTGCTTGAGGCTTATGGGTAGAACTAGTCATAAATGGTATTTTTATCTCTTGGCAATGTCTGCTTATACTCTTTAAGTAATTTACAGTTTCAGTTGTTTATATGTTACTGCCTGAATATATGGGTTATCATTTGGCACTTTTGTACGGTGGAGTCATATTGTTTATATGTGACATATGAATGGCTTATTATGTGATATGTTGTTCACAACTATTTTGCCTAACTTGTTATGCAAAGTAGTTTATCTCAAATGGTTTCTTTTCTTATGATAGCTGAATGATCTTTATTACCAGTTATTATTCAAAATCTTTTTAGATCGCATAATGGAAGATATACAATCCTGGGTTAGAAAAGATTTGATTTGTTGTTTCTCATTAGATACAATAGCATAAAGTGAAGTTAAAGAATCTGATTTAGATTAGCTTTAAAATACTCTCAGATCAGCATAGTTCAACTCTATACACACACACACACCCAAGATCGGGAAACTGGTCCCGTTATCCCCAGTGGGACCCGCTATACCAAACGGATAAGGAGTTGCTAACCAAGGTCCAGACCGGGTGGGTATCCCCCTTGTTGTCGACCCGATTTTCGGGGCTTCAACATATTTGGCACTAGAAGGAGGGGCTGAACATAGTGTCTGCTGGAATGATCTTCAAATCATAACATTTGAATCTAAATGGCCGCTCACAGACTTCCCATTTGGAGCTGCATCCATGTTCCTACCTCTTCCAACACTCCACTTGAAGTGGTAAGACTCTTCTCTCAGGTAAAATTCAATGGTAAGGATAACTCTTCTGCTTTTAATCATGCCCTTCAATTTATTCAAAGAATTTCAAGTTATGATATTCCAAGAATTGATGAAGGTGTTCTATGCAGGATTTTTACTCTTACACTCACGGCGGAAGCTAGCAAATGGTGCAGAAACCTCCCAGTTGCATTGATCCACAACTGGGATCAATTCGCCAAGATCTTTATTCTTGAATTTGATTGTTATGACTATGACCAGGTATACAATGAAATTGATCATCTCAGAGAAAACGATGAATCTATTAGAGATTTTAATATGCGATTTCATTTTGATTGTCTAAAATACGATACAGAAACTGAACTCATAGATGAAGAATCTTTAGATTATGCTGAACCTTCCCTGCCTCCTATATCTGATCAAGCAAAAATTAGTCCAAGTTTTGTCTCTTTTCTTTCTAATATGAACGAGAATTCCAATTTCAATATGCAAATCGCTCATAATGAAAGAAGCCCTCAGAGCCTAGGAGTTATCCATACTCTAATACAAGAAGACAAAAGCGAAGACGATGGAGGGAAACCTGCCTTGGAACTAGGAGATGACTTCGATACGAAGTCATATGATCTCGTTGCAAATCAACAGATGCAGACGCCAAGGTCAGAACAACAAACTATTTTTCTTTCAAGAAGTATCAGCACACAAAGGTATGATCTGAAACCCGATGTCTATATTGAATCTGATGAACAGATATGTTTCTATGATGATAATCTTAAACACGTTGCTTCAGAATCACACTTCTCTCTTTACCCTGATATTTTTAATGATGATAAATTTTCCCCTCTCAACATTAAAGATATTTAAAAAAACATAGAGGATAAGTCAAATAAGTCATCGTTAGATTTTCAAGATAAAGAGATAGCTATAGAACATCCCTCGATTGTTTCCAAGCAAGGAACACTTGAATTTCCTTGTCTGAAATTATATGACCAAAAGGAAGAATCTAGGCAAACTGGTAAAATCAGTTATGATGGTTACTTTGCCAACGACGATGTTATCGATTTATCTCAAGTAACTCATCAAAGCCCTAAAAATGAGAGATATTCTGATTAGGAAAACATATCATTCAATCCTCATTTTGAGGCCAAAGATCATTCACCTGATTTTGCTGACCAAGACGATCTCCCAATATATGACTCATACCTTGAAGAAACTCCCATGCCTATTCATAATCATAGTCTATCTTTTGTTTCACATGACCTGGCCAGTTCTTGTGAACAACAAAATTTTACAAACTTATCCCAGTTCTACTGTAATTTTATTTGTACAAAAAACTTTTTTTATTATTATTCCCACTTACACTCTCCTTGTACAAAATCAGATTGCGTTTTAAATTTTCAGTTTTTTGATAGATTATTCTGGTATAACCAACACCTTATCAAAGAGCACCCAAACGATGAGCTTCCATTGTGGAAAGCTAAGCTATGTCAAGGAAGTACAGAACTTCCTTCATTACAAGATCATCAAGATACAACAGAAATTCATCTTTACTTTTATGATCCAATAGATACTCAGTTGGAAGGAAGATTTTGCGAGAAAGAAATTTCGGACAAAATTCCAACTGGGATTATGCATTCTTATTCCGTATCCAACGTTAACATCCCAAAGAAAATTATGTTCTCAACACCAACATTGGAAAGATGCATACATATAGGAGTAAAAATGAGAAAGTGGCTCCATTGGAAATATCATTTCACCTAGTCAAATTTTTTTGTAAAATTAGAGTAGGAGTAGGAATAGTTTAGTTAAGTAGTTAGGTTTATGCTTGAGTAGTTGATAGTTGAAATAAGGAAAGAAGATCATCCCTATTTTCTACCCGACCTTAGGGAATGTCTACCTCTCACTTCGTTAAGTTTTCCCCATGAATAAAGTTTGCTTTGTTAAACAGCATTCGACGTTTACAAGAGGCACCTTTTTCTCTATCAGGATTTTGAACTTCTGCTTCTATGAATGACAAGTATTTTTCTTTGAAACTTGATATTTATTATCAATAGAACTTTAATCCAGATATGATATTAGTTTCAACTCCAAAAACTGAAGAAAATAATCTCAGCGAAGTAATTGTTTTACGTCAGTACAATGAAAGGCATCAATGACAAGATGAGGAGTCCCTGTAGAAACAGCGATTACCAAAGAAGCGTTATTATTGTCGTCCAGAACTTTCTTAAGGAAAGAAAATTGACTTCCTCCCTGCCAAAGGAAATCACAGCATTCAAGGAAGCAATCCAATGAAAACACTATATCTCAAAGAATAAGAGGTCTCATCACGAGCCGACTTATCATCATCACAGATATTATAACTTGCTGACTTTGCCAAAACTGTCCATCAAAACAGGGTAACGACTTAAGATTGTTGCAATCAAAATACAGGGGGTCTCATCACGAGCCAGCTTGTTCAGCAAAGGTATAAATCTAGTGAATGACTGTGTCACAATTTGGCCACCAAACCAAGACATTGTTCTTTAGAGAATTAAAAAAAAAAAAGTGTCAAAATGGGTTTTTCTCTGAATAGTTGTGAACACTTAGGTAGGATAAAGGATCATTACTGGTTAATAGGTAACCCTGTCGAGGCTATGGACACCTGCTGGTAGCAGAGGCTCTACCAGCGACAAAGAAGCATATTTGAAAAGGACTGCTACACAGGGGAGACTTTATTTTAATTTTTATTTAAGACCAAGTAAGGGCTGGTGTAAATGCAAGAACAAGCTGAGAATACAAGTAAATGGAAAGGAGTTGAAACAAAATATCATTGATAGTTTGAATTATAATATTTTTATCTTTCTATAATAAAGTTTAAGTTTTCTGAGAAATTATTTATTATTTTTAGAAGTTTGAAAAACGTCAAAAGAAAGTTAGAGATAACTGGTTCTCCCAAGTGAATCGCCAATTGTTGTGGCCAGCAACAACCCCCCCTTTTTTTATTTAGATATCTACCCAAAATACTAAATGAATAGGGGACCCTTAGTATAGTTTTGAGAAAAAATCAAATTTTCCTTCTTCAAAATAAAGATACCATCGCAGGCTTAAAAGCAGTCTTTCAAATATTTTCACCTAAGTCTACAATGGGGAAAAGGTCTTTAAGAAATTGCATTAATGCGCAAGGCCCCCCAACGTTAAACCTAACGTCACGTCGCAATAAGTAGTGTCCATATGGAAAAACCTCAAAATCTCCCGATCTGCGATAACGCCGATCGCAAGACCGCACATCGCAGAAATGAAATGGCAATACTTAACAAACATCAAACTCCTGTGACCCACGATGTTGCGACCTGCGATATTGCTATCGCCGTGATGACACATTCTGCGATCTGGGGATTTGCGATAAGCACGCCTTGGGATGGCACGATCTTCGATAGAGCATAAAGCGAATCATGAATCATTTAACCGCAGATCTTTCAGGCACGCCATTCAAAGATAGACCACTTACGATAATCTGACTTCAAATCATGCTCTTTTAATGATACTAAGTGAGTTAGTTGTCAGTTATTTAATGAAATAAAGACACGTGCTTTGCTGAAGAATTGTTTCACATAAGGTGGCATATTTAGTATATCGGTTGCATTTAAAACTCTCCCATCATCTTTCTCAATCATTCATTTCCACCTCGCTTGTGATCTGCAGGAACTAGGAGATAAGAACATTCAAAAGCCGAACGCAGAAGCAAATGGGAAAGAAGAATAATGCCCAAGGCTCCGAGGCAAAGGAAAAGGCAAAAGAGATGGCGCCCTTGTACACTGACACTACATGCAACAGAGACGCAGGAATTTCAACCTGGGAAGGCATGTATAGGCTGCTGGAGGAGGAAAACCCCAGAGTAATGAAGGCCGATAGCACCGCGGGATCTCCAAACTCTTACGAGGCATCCTTAGAAGAGCTGGCTTGTTCATTTCTCCATCGAATAGCAGCTAGACCCAAGATATTACCGTATACAGATATGATCAAATGGATACTCGACAATGCAGAGTTACAAGGCAGAAAATTCAAGGCTCCAGGGCATGGGCTCATAGGATCATTCGCCGCACAAGACTTAAAGCTTATGTATCATCTTCCAGAGCCTCAGACGACCTACAACACGCAATTTGTCCAGAAATTTGCAACAGAGAACCCAAACCTGGCAGAAACCACTAAAGAATGGACCAGAAGAGAGGAGCGGCTAGAAAAGGATAAAAATGGTAAGTATAGCACAAGTTCTCTCACCTCTCCATATTGTTTTGCTGCAGCCATGCTCGGTAGGCTGTTTGGGATGCCAGACATAAATAAATTTTCAGCTGAATGGCTACCACTCATAGAAGCTGCCAGAAATGCCAATCTCATGGATTGGGCCAAAATATGTTCTGATAATTTGTTCACAGCTGTCATGAATTACCGTTCTAAGAGATCCTCATCACAAAGGGTCTATCCTCCGTTTTATCTGTCTACTTACATTATGGATTCTATTTGCTATGTATCTAAATTTCCAACTATGGGTTGGAAATGGACTACCCAGGACCCGTCGCCTATTCATGTTTACCACAAAATATTATGGGATTCACAGTTTGCCCCTCACTTCTATCAAATTTGCCATGGGTTCATTTTACCCCTATATAGGATGATGTATGTTGAAGAACCCCCGAGGTGCTCACCCGAAGCGCAAATAGACATCATCACCGTCGCAAGATGGTTTGGGGAAGAATGGTTCACCTATATCAGAGTGTTTGGGAGCACTGTACCTCCACACTTCCTACCTCTGTATGTCCCCGACAAGCTTTTGGCTAGGGAAATTTCCTATCAGAGTTGCTGGGAAGGCGGCCTAACCAAAGAGTTAAAAGACAAGAAGAAGGCCATATGGCCTCAGTTTCCTGTAGCTTGTGGGGCCTTCTCATTATTTGATGTAGGACATGCTTTTGCCGAAGTAGGGAATGTGACATCCCTACAATTATTTAAATTCCCCGCTCTACCTTTTGACCTAAATAACATTGCCCATGATTTCACTATAAGTGTCAGAATAAAAGTGTTCACCGGAAAGAAAGATTTATTTGATGACTTGTTTCAAAATAAAAGTTCATTTCAGGAAGTTTTGCGAGAAGCTAAGTCGAGGTTGTCCCCAGACGACCTCGAAAGATTTTTGTTATTCAGAGAAAGAAGGCTAGCCAGCATTCCTCTAGAAAAGCTGCAACCGCTCGCCAGAGAGCCTACTCCAAGTGTCAGCCTCAGCGGAAACTCCAATTCTTCCAAATCCAAATCTGACGCTGTTCAAGAAACACCTAAACGCTCTAAAAAGTCTACAAGCGACCAAGGGAAATTCGGAGAAGCAACCGGGGATACTGCCTAGTCAAGTGCCATGTCGCAACTCCAAGTTATCGCTTCCTCACCAAGAAATGTCCCTCCTCCCGTCACTACATCGTTGCTCGTCATGACAGAGCTCGATAAAGAGTGGGAAAACTTCAAGGAGCTAATCAGATCGGAAGGGAAAGTCCCAAGAACACTTGTAAGCAATGCGCAAGTAACACAGGAAATGGTTTCAACCATGGTCGGTAGTGTCTCAGAAGCAGAACACAGTCATATCGCTCAGCCTCCTGAACTCTTACTTAGTGTAGAGGAAATTCCCTCACTATACGTGTTCTATAGTCCTCAACATAAAGTAGTGGTGAGGAGACAAAGAAAGAAGAGAAAGCTGGAGAATACGCTGTCACAGAACGCCAAACATTTAGATGTCTTATGGAAATACCCTAACAACAACACCATGGAAAATCTCACGAAATTGTCTCAAATTGCAGGAGCATATGCTTCTGTGACTATCGACAAGGCGTCTGAAGTTCAGCAACTATTAAGGGAGCAAGAAAACCATATACAGCTACTGCAACAACAGCTGCAACAAGCCAATGCCAGCAATGAAGCATCCAAACAACTCGAGAAACTACAAGAAGATTTTCAGCAAATGCAGATAAGCTATCAGAACAGCCTGGACGAAAAAGGAGAGCAGTTGCGAGCTTTACAAGAAATACATAGAGATGAGCCCAAGCTTTCCGAATTCGTTTCAGAGTCTACTAGTCTAAATGAGCAACTTCTGCAGCAATAGGAAGAGTTGGGATGAAAAATATCGCGGTGGAGTCACTATTGCGAGCTGAGCGACAAACTCACCAATCAAGTGACAGACCTGCGAAGTGACTACGACCAGGTTGATAGACGAGTGACAGAGTATATAGCTTGGTAGAATGGAGAGGAAGGGAAGAGAGCAAATGCACCCAGAATAAACAAAAGCCATAAAGAATTGCTCTTTAACAAATGGGACGATCAAATCAAGCAGGCAGAACAGGCGGCAGAGGCAGCGGCGACACAGGCTAGTGTTCTTATAGACTGTGTAAATGAAAATTTACACAGAGCCAACTTAATCACAGAAACCACCCCGGGATACCTACCAAACAAGTCACAAATAGAGGCAGAATGGAAAGAGAGAGCGCAGGAAAAGGGAAAGGCGATCCAAGCTTTGAACAGGTTGAATTGGGAGTGCTATTGGGCATACTTAGTTAAGCCACACAGTCAATGGATGACTGTGAAATGCATCACAAACTCAGCAGAGAAAGTAGTGCCAACTCTCATAGATTCCGTTTTCGCAGCCCAACTCAGCGCAGAAGTCGGCCAATCGACTCTTCTCAAATCCATGCTAAACACTTGCAATTTCAAAGACCAGATCCGGACATAACTTATTTTTAGTAGTTTGTTGTTTCTTTTTGTTTAGATTAGAAAAAGGGCGGTCATTTGAGAAACGTATCCTACAATTTTGTAAAAACACTATTATTAGATTTAGGAAGTAGTATTTTAACCCTTCTCATGCATTTAGAGAAGGGTCTGGAGATTTGTCAAAAACTTATCCTCAGAACATGCACTTCTGCACCCTCAGAGGATGTTTTGATGAATGGATGGATCGAAATTTATCTTTACTTGCATTTTGATAGCTGCTACTGATGTTGCACTTCTGTACTCTTGGTAGATTTTAGAACAAGTAGAAATAGATTGTTTTGCTTGAGGCTTATGGGTAGGACTAGTCATAAATGGTACTTTTAGCTCTTGGCAATGTCTGCTTATACTCTTTAAGTAATTTACAGTTTCAGTTGTTTATATGTTACTGCCTGAATATATGGGTTATCATTTGGCACTTTTGTACGGTCGAATCATATTATTTATGTGTGACATATGAATGGCTTATTATGCAATATGTTGTTCATAACTGTTTTGCATAACTTCTTATGTAAAGTAGTTTATCTCAAATGGTTTCTTTTCTTATGATAGCTGAATGATCTTTATTACCAGTTATTATTCGAAATCTTTCTTAGATCGCATAATGGAAGATATACAATCCCAGGTTAGAATAGATTTGATTTGTCGTTTCTCATTATATACAATAGCATAGAGTAAGTTAAAGAATTTGATTTAGATTAGCTTTAAAATACTCTCAGATCAGCATAGTTCAACTCTATACACACACACACACACCCAAGATCAGGAAACTGGTCTCGTTATCCCCAGTCGGACCCGCTATACCAAACGGATAAGGAGCTGCTAACCAAGGTCCGGACCGGGTGGGTATCCCCCTTGTTGTCAACCCGATTTTCGGGGCTTCAACATAACTCTAGACTTGATCACACTCAATGCTTGGTAGATCCAAATTTAAAATGGATCTAACATGGTTTAAGAAGAATATGTTGAAAATAACAAGAAGAAATGTTAAAAATAGCATCAAGAAAAATCATAATTTAACTTGTCTTTGAATTAAATTGGGAATTAAATTGTAATTTTACTCTCATAGCAACTTGTAGTAGTTAACTAAGTTAAGTACATTTGAGTTGGGAGTCTATTTAGAGTCATGTAGAGTGATTCCTAAATTTTAAGAGTCCAGGTTGAGTTCTTTTGAGTTGTAATTATTTAACTCAGTTTAACTTAATTAAAATCAGTTAAACTAGTTATAATTGTTGGAAGAGCTAGTGAGAAGTCAAGTGAATTAAATTGGATTTAATTTACATGCAGTGATCAACCAAATAACTGATAATTCACTCATAAATAACTTATACATATCATTGTTGATAAAGATCTAGTTGAGATTAGAGTGATAGTGCACTATCAGTTGTAAAATCATCTAAATTAAACTAATGGTGCATGCAATTAGAGGAAGTCCTATGGATGGATTTCGTAGTTATGAGTGATGAATTTCCCAATTAAAAATGGGCTAATTCCCTAGGAAATTGCACAAGGGAGTTGGAGCTTGGCAGGTAGCGAATTTGGATAAGTATTGGCTTGAACTAGTTTATGATGCAGTTAGATAGTTTGTACTTGTGCAAAGATTGTTCGAGTTGAACAAGCATTGTATTTTCTTCTTAGATCCTCTGATTAATGCAATATACAGATATAAGGGGTTTTTAGTTGTTGTTTTCCCAAGAAAATTATTGTCTTGTGTGATTGAAATTCTTCCTTTTCCGCTTCATTATTTTATCGATCAATTTTTGTTTCCACTGATAAGAGTAGATTCAAGTCAATTGTTTTAGCATATCACAATCTACAGTTTTAGTCTACAAGAAAATTGTACATGGTATCAGAGTTGAAATCACTATAGAAGAGGAGAATACTAATTTATTGTGCACGAGAAATCGAATTTGCAATATCATACTTCAGAGCCAACAGGATGTCGTTCTACGGATTGAAACTTGAGTATGCCCTTAAGGGTAGCTCAAATTACATAGCTTGGAAGGATAGGATGGAGGCAGTGTTAGAAGACAACGAATTGAAGAAATTCATAGATAATGATATTCTGAAGCCTCCAACATCTAATGCTAAAGATCTAGCATAATGGAGAAAGTGTGTGGCAAAGGCGAGAAGGAGTTTGAGATCATATTGTCTTGAATCTTCATGGTAAGGAAGCTCCATTTGCAATGTGGAAGTCTTTGACGGACCTGTTTCAAAACAGCATTGACCACAAGTATTTGACATTGAAAGACAAACTCTGAAAGATTAAGATGGCGAAGGGCGATACAATACCAAAGTACTTGACCAATTTCACTCAATGTCAAGATGAGCTTGGAAGTTTCAATGTTATTATTGTGGAAGACGATCTAGTGAGCCTACCACTTCTAGGACTTCCCAAGAGCTGGCACAGCTACCAGGACTCAGTTAATGGGAGGGAGAAGATACTAGAGTGGGAGCGATTGTGGTCCAACTTGGTTTAAGAAGAGATTTGGCAGAACACCAGAGATGGGAGCTCATCCAAAGAAGTGGAAGAGGACTTTGCATTAGTCAGCAAAGAAAATAAATCCAAGGGAAATCAGTCCCAAGGCGAGGAGGGCGGCAAGAAGGACTTGTCAAACATCAAGTGTTTTCACTGTCACAAGTTCGGGCACTATGCTACGAAATGCCCACAGAAGAAAGCAAGCAAGGATTCTGTAGTAGTAGTAACAAGTGAATCTCTAACTTCACAATTTGAACTTGATTTCACTCTCATTGCATGCATGGCAAGCATTGTAATGGGAAGCATGTGGTATCTCGATAGTGGTGCCTTGTTCCATATGATGGGGAATAGAGATATCTTCAATGACTTGAAGGAGAAAGACCTAATGGCGCGACCGACATCGGTATTGTTATTGTTATTTTTCAGAGGGAGTCTGGGTCCCCTCTCAAACTCACAGATGTGATGTATGTTCCAAGACTAAATAAGAATCTTATTTTCACCGCGGTATTGAAAAAACATGACTACAATATGATATTTAGCAAAGGAAAGGTTTTCCTTAGACATATCACCACGGGATAGGTGAAACAAATTGGTGTGCGAGGCAAGAACCTATATGCACTTGAGGTATAAGATGCATGAAAAGTCTTGAGGAGCAAGGAAAAGTTTAGAGACTTGGTGGTTGAAAGGGAGCGTAAATGACCTCTCAACATGCAGCCTCAGATGCAAACTCAAAAGCAACCTCAGCAAGTTGTGGAGCAGCCACAATTGGAGAAGCAAAGAGGAGATTGAGTGGAAACATCCACTCAAGAAGAAACCTCCAATAGAAGGAAATTTGAGCCAAGTGGGAAAAGGGAGCTCATGCAACCATACCTCCAAGTGAAAGGTGAGGCGATATGAAACCTTAGTCCAAGTGTTGCAGGAATTCGGCAAGGTCCATTGAGGTGTTTTTTGTCTCATGGGTCATTGCCTTGCTACGAGGACCCACAGTATTCAGTTGCAAGAGGAACAACATCAGTCAGATATTGAGGAGTGGAAAGCACTGTTGACAACAGAGTAGGAGGCTCAGTAGCAGAGTCAGCATCAGCTTAGTTTTCCCAGTACACAATTGCAGACAGTTGATTCAGTTTATTTTGTTTGGATACTTTTTTGTTGCAGATGTTGTAGTAGCAACAGCGACAATGACAGGAGTTGCATGCAGAACATTACAAAGAAGTCAAATCGGAGTTGAATTCATTTCTTATTGAGATGGAGTGTTGAAAATAGCAACAAGAAATGTTAAAAATAGCGTCAAAAAGAATCATAATTTAATTTGTTCTTGAATTGAATTGGAAATTAAATTGTAATTCTATTATCATAGCAACTTGTAACAGTTAACTAAGTTAAGTTGACTCAGTAAATTCGAGTTGAGAATCTATCTAGAGTCATGTAGAGTGGTCCCTAAATTTTAGGAACTCGGGTTGAGTTCTTTTGAGTTGTAATTATTTAATTTAGTTTAACTAAGTTAAATTCAGTGAAACTAGTTCTAACTATTGGAGGAACTAGTGAGAGGTCCAGTGAATTAAATTAGATTTAATTCACATGTAGTGATCAATCAAATAACTGATAATTCACTCATAAATAACCCATGCATGCCAATTCTAAGAAAGACCCAATTGAGATTAGAGTTCAGGGACAGTGTACTGTCAGTTGTAAAATCATCTAAATTAAACCAATGGTGCATGCAATCAGAGGAAGTCCTATGCATGGATTGCATAGTTATGAGTGAGGAATTTCCCAATTAAATATGGGCTAATTCCCTACGAAACTGCACAAGGAACTAGGATTTTGGTAGGCGATAGATTTGGCTGAGTATTGGCTTGAGCTGGTTTTTGATGCAGTGAGTTAGTTTGTTCTTGTGTAAAGATTGTTCGGGTTGAACAAGCATTGTATTTTCTTCTCATGCCTTCTCATTATTGCAATATACAAATAGCAAGGGTTTGTAGTTGTTGTTTTTCTCAAAATCATTGTGTTATGGGTGATTGAAATTCTTCTTTTTTTGTTTCGTAATTTCATTGATCAAATTTTGTTTCCACTGATGAGTAGAGTAGATTCAAGTCAATTGTTTTATCATATTACAATCTGCAGTTTGAATCTACAAGAAAATTTTACAAAATAAATGTCCTTATCCAACTTAAACTAAAAAGTATCTTTCAGCGATTTATTTTGCAATTTTGGCCTTAGAGAAACAAATTTAACATATTTGTTATCAAAAAATTGATTGATGTTGGTCATTGAATTACATCTTTAAATTTGAATAATAGGTTGACATTTATAAAAATTGAAAGTGTCAAAAAGAAATTTTCAAATGAAATTCCTTAAGAATAGTTTAAGTGGAACCAAAATTTTCATTTTTAAAATAAATGAATGGCTTATATGCAAATTGTAAGGCATGTAGAAATTCCCACTGTAGATCAACAGATTATGCAATATACTAAAGCAAAATACCAGATCTACTTCTACAACAAACTTGCGGAAGCTTAATCGATTATGAGCAAGATCAAATAGAACACATATAACTGAGAATGAGAAATCAATCACACATGAACACAGAAGAATACTCTGGGGAAAGCCTCAATTAAAAACGCCACTATATTTATTATCATACAAGTGGAAATATCTCAGGATTACACAAAGCTTTAGCTCACAAGCTATTCAGCTCTCAGTACAATCCCTCACTGCTGCTCATAGACAAAATAAACAACACCTATGCCTTCCTTTAGTCCTCCATGCCTCTTATTTCCTTACGCAATTTCTCCTGGGTCCTCCAGCTACAACCTGTGTGATTCTCACCTTACACACAACTCTGACCTCTAAAATAACTGTGCAATCCTGAAGGAGATAATTCTTTCTGCATGGATGAGTTTCCTTTATAGGAAAAAATCCTCCAACTGATAGTACAATGTCCCTGTGTTTAATCTCAACTGGGCCTTTGTCTGAACTAACATGCATGAGTTATTTATGAGAGAATATTCAGTTATCTGAAGAACACTAGTTGCATGCATGCATGCATTAACTGAATGAAATCACAATTAGTTCCTCCAACTGTTTAGAAATAATTTAACTAGACTTAACTCAGTTAACTGAGCTAACTAATTACAAATCAAATACAACTCATCCTTATCTGCTTAATTAAGAGATAACTTTCTCAATCAAATGGATAACTGTTGCATGTTTTCACATAGACTTCATGTTTGATTTTCTCCAACTAATTAACTCAAGATGAAATAATTAATTATTTTTCAAACAGCTACTGAGACCAAATTCGAATTTTAATTCAGGGGCTAATTAAAATTGGAATCTATCCCGAACTTCTATTTATAGCAATGTTATTTTTATCGTTTCTATTTTTGGCTATTTTCAACAGAGTTGGAGTATATCTTGAAATGTTATTTATAGCAATGTTATTTTTAGTATTTCTTGTTGCCATTTTCAACAAAGCATTGTGTTAACGCGCTTGATGAGAACGTCGTCACTCCTAATTGGTCAATGTTTTTTAATAAGCCACATCCAAAGAAATGGTGAATGAAGGGGAACATGTTGGGGAGTTCATTGTAGCAATATCTAAATTGTTGGCAAGTATGGATTCTAGGTAGTCATGTAAATGTTTATACCTAATGACAAAAACCTATTTGGCAATGTTACAACATGTTAAGACTTTTTTTCCTAGTTCTAATTAATGGACAGCATTTCAATACATATATAATTCCAAACAATGATGGGAGTGAGACACCACAAGTTTTCACTTGATGAGGCCTATGACAAACTAAGTAGATACAAAACACTAGTGGAAATGGTTATTTAAGTAGTGATCAACACTTCACACATTAAATCCATGACAAGATGTTGAAGACTAAAGGATGCAATAAATCTCTAATGCCCAACAAATTTAATATTTGAACTTAAAAAAGAATCAATAGGTGTTAAACCAAAAGTTGTTTGCAAAACATCCTAGGAATCTTCTATGATAGGCATTAACATGCAAATTTATATTGACTAAAAAGACACCACTTCTTTCACTTATGACAAACTAAGTGGAGACAAAACACTAGTGTAAATAGTTGTTTAAGGCAAAGTGACCATCACCTCACAAATTGAATCCATGACAAAATATTGAAGAATAAGGGATGCAAGAAATCTCTAGTGCCCAACAAATTGAATATTTCAATTTACAAAGGAATCAATAGGTGTTAAACCAAAAGTTGTTTGCTAAACGTCTTGGGAATCTTCAGATAGGCCTTAATGTGCAAATTATATTGACTAAAAAGATCACCAAATGAATCAAACAAAACTTCAAAACGCAAAATGACCTTACTACTTAGTGTCTTCCAAGAGGATATTTTCTAGCTTTTTCTCAAGTCATTGAGATAGGGATTCAATTTTTGAAAGGTATCTTCAATGCTGGGATGAGCTAAAACCTTTTATAGAACTTTGGATACAAGGTTTTGACCTCCTTTAAAAAACACCTCCATCTATTCTAGTACAAGTCAACTTATCTCTAGTGTTTTGGCATAAGCTAACTTCTTACAGGGAGAAAACATTTTAGGAATCTACTCAATATCTTTGAAGATCCCAGCATAGCACACTAAATTATCATATGAAAGCTTGTGAGTGGACTTACACTTTAGCAAATCAATACCAACTTAAGTTAATTTGAAGATAGGGTTGGATTTTCGTAGAAGTGGCCTTTGGAATATGAGAATATTCCTTCCAATTATGAAATCTAATCCCTATAAAGGAATTAATTTATTTTTCTTATCAAGTTTTCAATATTTTATGTTTGTTTTATTAAATTGGTTTATAAAATCAGTGGTTGATTAATTTTAATCCAAGTCCACTCTAACCCTCGACTAATTTTGAGTTTGACTCGGACTTTCAAAACATTGATTGACACATAGATTCCCATAGAAACAAAGACAATCAATGGTTTCAGCCTCAAATACTACATGTTAATCTAGGTTGTCATTGATATCGATAGTCGATCATTGTTATAGCAATGATTGGATGGAAAATACTCTTGAAGATGCCAGAAGAGGACTACACTTAGAACATTGCTTATATGACATAAACATGACGACATGCCCTACCTCCAATGATGAAAGATTCCCTTGATGACATGAAGCCCATCCACGAAGAATTTCCATTGTCCTCTATTTTTTTTGCACCATCTATTGACCAACCAAATAAAAACATATTTCTCACTCTTTAGACGCAGCATCAGAGCATGATACCTATGCCATCTTTTACAGCATATTTTTAGCTTTCTAATGAGCTATCATATGCCCCAAAACTCCAAATATTCTAAGAGATATGATTTTTTTAAAGATAACGAAATTAATCTGGTCATTAAGCCGACCTAAGCTCTTTTTCATGATGGCCTGCACCTAGAGGACGTGGTTGTTTTGTGAGGACGAATAGGTATATATAGAAGAGGTTAGACCTTTGTTTTTGTCAAGAAATTTCGGTGAAGATCCTACAAGTGACACAGAAACCGAGTTCACATCTTGTGAACCATATAACAAAGGTTATACACCTATGGACGCTACGGAAAAGGGGACAGAATTGCGGATTGATGACAGAGATACTGTGAAAGGGTGTCTAAGGGTTGACTAGATTGCGGGTTGGAGAATTGACAAGCCTCTTGTGAAAGGATGGAACAGTATTGTTGTTTTGAGGCTCAGATCTGTGTTGCAACCTTGGATTAAGGCTTAGAACAATTAAACCAAACCTCGAACCTGTTGCAATCCAAAATTAGGGCTCGGACCTGTGGAGATAATCCTACACCAGCTCGGACTTTGAGACAGTCCCATTAAGGGATCAAGTGTTACAGACCTCAGACTATATAGAAGATCAGAGGCTCAGACTGGTGCTATCTTGTTTCATTCACATTGATAATTGAGTTAGCACTCTTTGACACAGGTATGACAATATTGTAAATTTTTGTGATGGGTACTAACCAGTGATGAATACCTCTCCCTGTTGCAGCCTCAAACCTATGTGAATAAGTGAAGTTTTTGGGTAAAAGAAGTATGGAACTTGTGTGCCTTCAACAATAATGAATTTAGTGGTGTAGTAGAATTCTCTCGGTACTGTGGCAAACCTCTCTTAGTGGTGAAGCAAACTTCTCTCTGTGGTGTGGCATACCTCTCTTGGTGGTATAGCAGACTTGATGGTGGTGTGGAGAACTATTTGTAAACCTAACCTGTGACAGCGTTGGTGCAGCGGTTGATTTAGCATTTGGAGTAGGGAAAATTCCTAATGCAATGTGATTTTCTTAGGACAGTTGGTGTAGTATGGTGTAAATATCTTGATACAGTTGGCATGGTGCATTGGACTATGGTGTAGTGTGGTGCAAGGATTGTCATCGCTGAAGTCTTGGTGTAGCATGGTGCATTAGACAGTGGTGTAGTGTGGTGCAAGGATTGTCATTGTTGAAGTCTTGGTGCAGCATGGTGCATTGGGTAGTGTGATATTTTGAACAGTGGTCTAATGCAGTGAAGGATTATTCCTCATAGGAAGATTGACGCTTGGGTCTGAAGTTTATTAACCTGTGAAAAGAACAGTCACCTAGAACTTATAATGTTTGGATGAGTAAGATTTGAAGAAGCCTTGTAAACATCCTTGGAGACATGATGTTGTGTTGAAGTCATCATGAAGTAAACTTGGAGGATTTGATTGAGTACCATGAAGAACAGTGGTGACACCGTCTATATGACAAGGTTGTCGTTGATGAAGTAAAGTGGAAGACTACAATGAAGCTAAAGATTGACAAAGCTCGGTGAAGAAGATTTTGGGAGCCGTGAGTTACTACCAAATATATCTTGACGAATTATTGCAGTGGGTTGGAGCCCAAGAGGTTGGAGCCTCGAAAAGACAAGGTTGGTGCCTTGGAGGATAGGGTTGGAGCCCTAAAGGATTGGTATCCTCAAGAAACCAGGTCGGAGCCTGTACCAAAAAAAGGGTTGGTGCCCTAGGGGTTGGAGCCTCTAAACGCAAGGTTGGTGCCCTAGAGGTCAGAGCCTCACAAAAGTCCAAGTTGGTGCTTGTCAACAGGTTGGAGCCTGGGTGATTGAAGATCAGTATCTTCATCTAGGGTTGGAGCCCTATATACATTGTACTTGATTTATTAAAGATTAATAAAAGCATTTATTCTTATTGTTCATTTTGTGTTCTAAATATAAGTGATCTAACTGGTAAAATTCACAATTGAAAAGAAATATTGATTCGCCCCCCTCTTAGTATTTCCAACAATTGGTATCAGAGCTTGTACCTTCCCTCAAAGTGTAACAGCGTGAAGGTTGATCATTAGAACACAAATGACGAAGCCAAGGAAAAGAGTCTCCAATCCTCCCAAAGATGTGTCTCCCTCAACCACCGAAATTGAAGTCAATCAATTTGTGAAGGCTCCATTTTTCTATGGAAACTTTGATATATGGAAGGCAAGAATGAGAAATTTCTTAAAAACTCAAGGCACTGAAGTCTGGAAATCAGTGATTACTGATGGCATGATGGATGGAGAATCCAAGGAAAATAATACAAGAGCAATGAACGCAATCTTGAATGGGCTACCAAACTCTATGAAGGCCAATTTTGAAAAATGTTTGTCAGCAAAAGGCATATGGGATAAACTTCATGATCTTCACTCAAAAGGAGCATTGACAATGATCTCTAGTCAAGAAAATGATGGAAAACAAGAAGGAAATCCATAGCCCATCAAGGAAGTTGAAGATAAGAGTGATGACATCAAGGCTAAAGAAGACCTAGAAGATGAAGAGAATGAAAAAGATTTTGAAGAAGATCTCCTCACTAAACTTATGGTTGTCATGGAAGAGATTAACAATTTGAAAAAGGAAAATGAGGAACATAAGAAGAAAGAGCAAGCTGGTGACCAGGACAAGACAAGGAAGGAAGTTGACCTTGTCAAGCTTCAAGTACAAGAAAGAGATGAGGAGCTCACCAAGATTAAGGAAAATTTTCATCAAAACAAGAGAAAGCATCAGGAAGAAGTCATATCCATGACAAATCAATTGGATAAGGAAGATAAACGAGAAGATACCTTGTAAAGCCACCTTGAACAAAGGCACAAGAACTTGAACAAACTTGAAGCAGAAATTGGTCAATACAAGGAAGAAGTCTCCTCCCTTAGATCTCAACTAGAAGAAGAAAGGAAACAAGCACAAGGAGCTGAGAAGGTGATGGAAGCTTTGACACTCATAGAAGGACAAGTTGATGACGCAAAAAAGGAGAGAAACACCATGATATGCCAACTAGAAGAAAAGGATGACGACATCACCAAGTTAAAATCAGAAATCACTTCTCTTAAGGCCCAATCATGTGAAGCAACCAAGATGAAGGAAGAGATGGAGATCATTCTATCAAAGAGGGATGAAGAATGCAAGAAAATGAAGGAAGAAATTGTCTTTCTTAAAAAGAAAGTTGACTTGCTAAATAAGAACTTGAAAAGTTATCAAACCCTAGATGACATCCTAAGTCATCAAAGGTTTCCCATTGATAAATCAGGTCCTGGTTATGCAGGTGAATCCTCAGGCAAGTATGATAATACTTCAAACATCAAGGATGTGAGGAAGCCATAAAAAAATGTTGATGCTCCCAATTCCAGCAAAGGCAGGGAGAAGAGTCAAGACAACTATGGAATAAATCCTACTCCAAGAAGAAATGCAGATGGTATCAAGGATGCAAGAAGCAATGGTTATCATCAAAGAATCCCAAGGCAAAAAGACTTCGGAAGTACATCAAGAAAACCTTCTTCTCCCAAGTACCAAAGTATATTTCTTGGTTAATGTTATTCTTGTACAAACTTTGGGCACATGGCAAAAAATTGTAGGGCATATCACAAAGATAAATATAATGGTCCCCGTCAATCTCCGAGAAGCAATTTTGCAAGAATAAGTCATGAATTCTTATTCATGAACAACATAAAGTGCTTCAAGTGTCATAACATTGGACATATGGCACGTAATTGTAACTTGACTTGGGCACCTACTCAAGCTAGAACTATACTAGAAAATAAAGTTGCACAAGTATGGAGAAAGAAACAAATTGAATCCGGAAGTCCCTTGAACTCTCCAGCCAACAACACATGTTGTTGACCTAATCTTCGACAATCTAAGCATTTGATGGGAAACTCTGCCAAAAGGAAGATCATGCGGACAGCTGGGGGAGCTTATGATGATTAAGAATTCTTGCAAAAAGTAGTCATGGATGGATCCTATGAGAACCTTGATGAGTCACACTTGAACAATCATTCGTTGATAGATTATCTCTCGAGAATAGCTCCATTGAAGAACATGATCTCTCATCTATCTGATGGATTGTCGTTAAGATGTCTTCCACTTTATCACTAAGCAAGTAATCTTTCATGAGCTAGAGGTCGTATAGACAGGGGGAGTTGGTTCATCACATGAATAAATGTAAGCACATCTATCATGGACCACAATGCCAAAAAGAAGAGCACCATGACAGGGGGAGTTACATACCTATGAAGAATTATTATTCATAAAGAAAATAAGCAACTCGACAAGGGGAGTTCTTGGACACCCCGTTTGCCATTGATGTCAAAGGGGGAGAGAATATTTGAAAGGGCAAGAATATTGCCATCAATGACAAAGGGGGAGATTGTTAATCTAGGTTGTCATTGATGTCAATAGTTGATCATTGATATAGCAATGACTAGATGGCAAATATTCTTGAAGATGTTAGAAGAGGACTACACTTGGAAAATTGCCTATATGACATAAACATGATGACATGCCCTACCTCCAATGATGATCCTAATGATGAAAGATTCCCTTGATGACATGAAGCCCATCCATGAAGAATTTCCATTGTCCTCTATTTTTTCTACACCGTCTATTGACCAACCACATAAAAACATATTTCTCACTCTTTAGAGGCACCATCTAAACATGATACATATGCCATCTTTTAGAGCATATTTTTAGCTTTCTAATGAGCTATCACATGCCCCAAAACTCCAAATATTCTAAGAGATATGAATTTTTTAAAGATAAAGAAATTAATCTAGTCATTAAGCCGACCTAAGCTCTTTTTCATGTCAACCTGCACCTAGAGGACGTGATTGTTCGTTGTGAGGACAAATAGGTATATATATATAAGAAGGTTAGACCTTTGTTTTTGTCAAGAAATTTCAGTGATGATCCTACAAGTGACACAGAAACCGAGTTCACATCTTGTGAACCATATAACAAAGGTTATACACATGTGGAAGTTGCGGAAAAGGGGACAAATTTGTAGATAGAGGGCAGAGATACTGTGAAAGGGTGTCTAAGGGTTGACTGGACTGCGAGTTGGAGAATTGACAAGCCTCTTGTGAAAAGATGGTACAGTATTGTTGTTTTAAGGCTCGGATATGTATTGCGACCTTGGATTAAGGCTTAGAATAATTAAACCAAACCTCGAACCTATTGCAGTCCAGAATTAGGGCTCGGACCTGTGGAGATAATCCTACAGTGACTCGAACTTTGAGACAATCCTATTAAGGGATCAAGTGCTACAGACCTCGGACTGTATAGAAGATCAGAGGCTCAAATTGGTGTTATCTTGTTTCATTCACATTGATAGTTGAGTTAGCACTCTTTGACACAGGTATGACAGTATTGTAAATTTTTGTGATGGGTATTAACAAGTGATGAAGTCCTCTACCTATTGCAGCCTCAAACCTATGTGAATAAGTGAAGTTTTTGGGTAAAAGAAGTATGGAACTTGTGTGCCTTCAACAATAATGAATTTAGTGGTGTAGCAGACTTCTCTTGGTACTGTGGCAAGCCTCTCTTAGTGTTGTAGCAAACTTCTCTCGGTGTTGTGGCAGAGCTCTCTTGGTGGTATAGCAGACTTGATGGTGGTGTGGAGAACTGTTTGTAATCCGAACTTGTGACAGCGTTGGTGCAGCAGTTGATTTAGAGTTTAGAGTAGGGAAAAGACCTGGTGCAGTGTGATTTTCTTGGGGTTGTTAGTGTAGTATGGTGTAAATATCTTGATACAGTTGGCATGGTGCGTTGGATTGTGGTGTAGTGTGGTGCAAGGATTGTCATCGTTGAAGTCTTAGTGCAGCATGGTGCGTTGGACAGTGGTGTAGTGTGGTGCAAGGATTGTCATTGTTGAAGCCTTAGTGCAGCATGGTGCATTCGATAGTGTGATATTTTGAACAATGGTCTAATGCAGTGAAGGATTCTTGCTCATAGGAAGATTGAAGCTTGGGTTTAAAGTTTATTGACCTGTGAAAAGAACAGTCACCTGGAACCTGTGATGTGTGGATGAGTAAATCTTGAAGAAGCCTTGTAAACATCCTTGGAGACATGATGCTGTGTTGAAGTCATCATGAAGTAAACTTGGAGGATTTGATTGGGTACCATGAAGAACAGTGGTGACACCTTTCATTGATGATGTAAAGTGGAAGACTACAATGAAACTGAAGATTGACAGGGCTCGGTGAAAAGGATTTTGGGAGCCGTGAGTTACTACCAAACATATCTTGACGAAGTATTGCAGTGGGTTGGAGCCCAAGAGGTTGGAGCCTTGAAAAGACAAGGTTGGTTCCTTGGAGTATAGAGTTGGAGCCCTAGAGAATCGGTGTCTTCAAGAAACCAGGTCGGAGCCTGTACCAGAGAAGGGTTGGTGTCCTAGGGGTTGGAGCCTCTAAACACAAGGTTGGTACCTTGAAAAGATAGGGTTGGTGGCCTAGCGATCGGAGTCTCACAAAAGTCCAAGTTGGTGCTTGTCAACAAGTTGAAGCCTGGGTGATTGAAGATCGGTATCTTCATCTAAGGTTGAAGCCCTATATACATTGTACTTGATTTATTAAAGAAATTAATAAAAGCATGTATTCTTATTGTTCATTTTGTGTTCTAAATATAAGTGATCTAACTGGTAATAGTCACAATTGAAAAGAGATATTGATTCACCCCCCTCTCAGTATTTCCAAAAAGCTCAGCAGCCCTCAACTCAAGAAAATGAGAAACTCCCTCAAAATGGCAGTAAGTAAAGAATGAACCATCCAAAGCTTCAAAGAAAAATAAGCCAACAAACAAAATTATTAAATCGAACATAAACCTAAAGTTTAAAAGTTTAAAAAATGAATTTAGTAATGTTGATACTTTTGTTGATATAAGAAGAAAGAGTCACTGGTGGATGAAACATAGGGGAAGTTAATCCCAAAGTCTTAGAAAACCTTTTTAACAATCCCTACAAAAGTCTAGTTCAAGAAAACAACATCCTTTACCTTTAGCACAAGTGAAGGTGAAGGATCAAGAGATGCAAGATGTAAGCACCTCAAAGGAAGCTTGGCACTCTAAGGACAAGATTTTGATTAATACCACAACTAAGATAACTAAAAGGAAGCAAAAAAGTAAGCATCAATGTCATTCAAGATATTAAGCTCAAAGGTAGATTAGCAAGATAATTTCTCAAGCCTTTGGGCTTCATATCTAATCCTAAGTATAACTCCATGGGCTTCATATCTAATCCTAAGTAGGACTTCATGGCCACTTGTAATCCTTCGCAACATAAATTCCCTCATGGAAGCTCGCTTGCAATATATATTTTCCCTAAAAATATATAGGAAGTTTTATTTACAAAGAAATAATGTTTTGTAGTGAGCCTATTTAGTGTAAAAAATGTGTCTTTTTCTCAATGATCTAAATCCTAAATCCTACACAAATTTATCATCCTCAGGGGTTTCAAAAGCTCTTTATATTATTAATTAGTTACTAAAACTATATTCTAGCTTAGAGGTTGTCCTCAATACCACAATCTAGAATTGATGAGAGAAATTGAGTTCTGACCATGGATGACAGAATGTGAGTTCAATGAAGATGCAAAATGGTTGCATTTTCATCATCTAAAATACAGTGGCGTGGAAACTAGTTCATTAAGCCCTAGGAATCAATGTAAGATCCACATCCATAAACAAAAAGATTCCAAACTACATAAAACATTATTTTGAACTTGAAAAAGACCTTATTTGCTACGGGCTTACTAAGTTTCCATTTGACTAGGTAACATTTGTAGGGGTTAGATCTAAGACTTTTGTTATTCATAATGTAGATAAATGTCTTACGGATTAATCGCATCATTAGGATTTTTGGTCGACGTTTCAAAACAACTAATGTGATTCATCAGCAAAACAGCGTATTGAGCTTAATAATCCAAGCTGATTAGAATCGAGACATTTCTATCTAGATAAGTTAGCTCCCACATAAAAACTTGAAAATTTGAAGATTGCAACAAATATTCAGATGGGAACAAATATCTAAATAGTAAATCTAGCCCAGCATAAACAAAGCCAAGATTGTGAAAAAATATCTCAAAGAGTAGGTATAGCTAAGTACAAACAATACCAAATGCATAACTTGAAAACCATGATATTGTGAACAAAATTGAATAAGAAAGAAAAGAAAAAAATACAAAGTTTTCAATTCGGAACATACATGTTGGTTTCAAAAAACGAGAATTACTAAATAAATTTAAAGTATTGCCCATCTACTTTTCGAAAAATGGATGTCAGATTACAGACAAGCGTGTATAAAGAAATAAACATGTTATAGAGGCCAATGGCAACTTGCTGGAAAGAAAAACATATTCTGACGCCATTGGGTCTCTCCAATTCATAGTCAAGTACTAAAGAGACCTGTCATGTGATTGATCTTTTTCCAACCACCTTAACATGCCAAAGATTAAAAACATCCACAAACCCTAACAATTACTGACGACAAACCTTAGCTGACAACAAATGGTCAATCCAGTGGTTCGTTAGTTTATGACTATCTAACTGCTTTCTCTAATAAAGGAAGGAAACTTAGCCAGGTGAGTTAGCTCAAATAGTTTAGTGTAAATTACAAGCAGGAGGTACAGGGTCAAATCCCCTGGCTGGCTGCTTCTGGGCCTCACCCAATGTTCCCGCCAGGTTAGGTTGTCAAAACTGCAACAGGCAACCGATTTACCTTAGGTTCCATCCTCGGAATGAGGGGATGTGCCCAGTGAGTTTTCCATGAAGTACATTTCATCAAAATGAAATTTAAATTTAAATTTAAATTGAAAAAAAAATAAACAAAGGAAGCAGAATTAATAGCTATATTATCCGAAGGGAAAATTTTTAATCATAATCTTCGCTGGTCATAAGAAAACTTACAAGAAATAGAAGGATTAATGGTATTGAGATATAGCATGAGAAGACTACACAGATATTAAGCAACTTAATGACAGGTTCAAATGGTATGTCGGAAGAAATTACTTTGGTATTGCACTCCACCTTGCTCACAAGAAGCCATCCGATGGTAAAATTTGAAGCACTGGTAACCACTCAACAGTTTCGTATTCTGCTGCTACTGGCAGGAGAAATCACTACTTCACAAGAAATGAATGGGAAGTGAAACTTCATGGCAGTGTTGTAGGTCTCCTGATGCAAGTACTCTCAGACAAAATCGGCCTGCTTGGAAAAAATCGACAGACTCCCAATATATTGGAAGGTTGCTGATATTTTCCCGGTTTTTCTTGCTGAGAAGGACGAATTTTTCATTTATAAGTCACTATATGGGGTTATCTTTGCCCATTTTCACTTGGACTTTTTGTTTGCATAGGGGAAAAATTCAATTTAGCGTTCCAAAAGAAGGGAAAGGTCGGCGTTTTATCATAGTGTTGTTTTAATTTAGTTGAAAAAAATGAATTTTCCATTTTTACAGCTGGTTGATTCTTGGTCGAATTTTTCAGTTTTCCCAAGTCAATGATTTTGGACTCGACCTGACTCAATGCCACATTGGAGTTCTATAACACTGCCCAAAGGCACTAAAGACTTATAACAGCCTCAAAAAAGATACTAAAAGACAGAAAGCTGATCACTGCAGCATAGAGAAATTCACTGACCCAGAGTAAAACCAGACTTTCCAATGTTTTCTAAACAGCTTTTCATGACATTGGCATGTTAAATTTACGAAATTCAATTAAATTTGATATGTTAATCATAAAAAATCATTTCAGTTCCAAGATGCATGAGTTTACAAAATCAGAAGT
>APFE030378787.1:121163-131884 GCA_000404065.3 Pinus taeda | reverse complement strand
AAAAAAAAAAAAAAAAAAAGTAAAATATCCCATGCAAATAATAGCAGATTAGCTCGATCATATTATATTGCAAGCATAGTTTTAAAATTCGGCCGATTCGAAACGAAAATGGCCGAGTTGATCCGTTTCATTGCCCAGAAATATGACTCGGTGGAGGAAACGGTTCGGGAGGCCAAGTCAGCCATGACTCGGTCGGCCAACTCGGCCATTTCCACATCTACTCGGCCGAGTCGTTAAATCCGGCCAGTCACCCAAAAAAAAAGGATTTTTCTAATTTTTTTTAACTTTTTAACATTTCGCTGATTGTTGGGGACTGCAAGGTGTTTTCTAAATTGGTTAAGTGCTATTTGGGGTCCATTCCCCTCTCCTAGTATTGATATGCTATTCAAATTTCATGGTAATTGGTTAAGTGCTATTTGGGGTCCATTCCCCTCTCCTAGTATTGATATGCGATTCAAATTTCATGGTAATGTTAAATTCTTAAAGTAATCTTTTAAATTTTTAATATTACCATGAAATGACTCAGGATGTTTGAGAGTAATTCCGGCCTCATTGGATTTCATATGGAGAAAGTAGAATTTTAGATTTCATTCAAAATCCAGCAGATTTATCAGTTTTTCAGGATTCAGGATTGGAGGATTGCAATGTTTCCATTAAATTTTGTCATGTATTAGGGTATGGAACTCGTATTTAATCAAGAGCACCAATCCCTCTATGTACCTTGATGTTAGTGACATTGGTTGTCGAACTCCTCCGGGATTCGCTCCCAAACCAGGAGCTTCTGAAAATGTCGCTCCCACTCCTGTTTTCGCTCTCGCTCCCCACTTTCGCTCCCGCTCCCAAGTAACACTGAGCCAGATGTTGGCAACTCTAGCAATTGCCAACAGTATTGGTCACGGACTTTTGTTGTAGAGGCCATTTATAACCTCCTTGGTTATGTGATTTTGTTTTGATCTCTATATCAACGTCGTGTATGTATTGGACAGTGCACTGGGTGCCATTTTGATATAATGGATATATTCATGAGCCTACTTTGATCATATGTTGTCTTCTATCTATATTCTAATGCTGTGTGTTTGGAAACATGAATGAAAATCTTTAAAATTATGTGTTTTTATAAAAAATAAATATTTAATGTATTTTTTACAATGACCGAGTCATTGAAGTCGAGTCGGCCGAGTCGATACCGAATGGGAGTCAGCATCGGAGTCAACCCTCGGCCGAGTCGGAATCGGAGTCGGAGTTTTAAAACATTGATTGCAAGTCTTCGAAGTGTTAAGAATAGAGTCGAACACAGCTCTCATCATCTAAAAATGAAATAAGCAACCAGAAAAACTCAAAAGCATCATGAGATTAAAAAAGGTCAACTGTAACCTATCAAACATTGAGAATGAGCACAACATCACAATGAGGTACCCTGCATGTGTGACAAAATTTGCAAAAAAAATCTAGAACCAGGGCCATTTTAATATCACTGCCCTACAATGTACACTGCAAAATTCTGTAACCTATCAAACATTGAGAATGAGCACAACATGACATTGAGGTGCCCTGTATGTGTGACCGAATTTGCAAAAACATCTAGAAACAAAGGCCATTTAAATATCACTGCCCTACGATGTAAACTGCAAAATTCTGTAACCTATCAAACAATGAGAATGAGCACAACATGACCATGAGGTGCCCTACATGTGTGACCAAATTTACGAAAATATCTAGAAACAAGGGCCATTTAAATCACTGCCCTACAATGTATACTGCAAAATTCTGTGAGACTCTAGAGATATCTGTAAATGTAGAAAGAAGTGACATCTGTAAATAAATAAATAACTATCAACTAAAATCTAAAAACAGCTCTATAAGGTCTGCTTAAATAGTTGCCTTCTAATGTTGCACCAAATATCTTAATTCCAATGTATTTTTTAACCGGTTACCTCAGACCAAACGGGGAGTCATAACTGGACATATTGGGCCATGAATATACACCCATTTGATCAAAGTTGAAGAGGAGAGAAGATTGCAAATATTGATTAGAATATACGAGTTCTAACAGATCTAATGACCACATGGGCGCTAGAATGATTCAAGCACTAAGCCTCTCGCGATCACTTATATAACAACAGGTCTGCATTTTTCAGTTACATAACCACTGAACCAAATCTATATCTAATGGACTCAAGGTCCACATGAAATCTAGAATTCGACTCAAGCCTAGTAAAATTCATAGCTAGCTGGTCTTGAATTTGCGCTCTTGAGTGCTAACAACATCAAACTAAAACAGAATTCTCTTCTTATTGCTGACTTCCCTGTGCGGAGTTCTGAGGCAATGCGAGTCACCGAAACACTTTGCTAATTGGAGAATTGGATTTTTGAGAATAATGCTTAAAAATAAACGTTCAAGGATAAATTAATATCCTAAAAACTAACCGATTTTGGGGAGCTGCACATTATTGAGGCGTTCAAGAGCCAAAACCAGAGCTTGGGTGCCTAGATTACCTTCACCATGGGCCTTCAAGGACACATAAAGTTGCTGAGCCAATGCAAGACCCGGAAGCGAAAGACCCATCTGCTGGGATTCTCTGAGGCTGATGCCCAGGTCCTTAACAAAATGATTCACAAAGAACCCAGGATCAAAATCCCTCCGTAGAATCCTATCTGCATACAAATCCAGAGACCTAGACCCAGCTGCACCGGTGGAAATAGCCTTGATATACATCTCAACATCCAAACCCGCCTTGTGGGCATAGATCATACCCTCAACCAGCCCAACCATGGTTGAAGCTATGGTTATCTGGTTACCCAACTTAGTGCATTGCCCTAGCCCCGGTCCCCCCATGTATGTGACCTTGCCCATGCAATCAAAAAGGGGCTTAAGCCTTTCCACCACGGTTTCTTCCCCACCTGCAAAGATCGCCAGGGTTCCTGCCTTAGCCCCCTTGTCGCCACCAGACACCGGGGCGTCCACTGATTCACATCCCTTTTGCTTTGCATAATCAAATATTTCACGGGCTAGAGAGGGTTCGCTTGTGGTCATATCGACCACCGTGCCCCCAGGTTTTAGACCCTGCAGAACTCCATTCTCCCCGATGATTACTTCTCGGACATCTTTCGGGTAACCCACGATTGTGAAGACTATGTCACTCTCAGCTGCAACAGATTTGGGGCTGTCCGCTATGATCGCCCCTTTGTCGCAGAGGGTTTGGGCTTTTGACAGAGTTCTGTTGAAAACTGTGACGGAATAACCGGCCGAGAGAATGTGGCCGCACATCGCTTGTCCCATTACGCCAGTTCCGATCCATCCCACGCGGGGTTTCTCAGCCGCCATTGATGAATATGCGGCCACGAAATTTCTTCTTCTGCAGTTGCTGCAGCAGAAGGCTATCTATCAGAAATCAGGATTATCTGGAACGACAAAGAAAATGTTCTACATATAAAAATACCTCCACAGTAATAATGAGGGCAGACCCCGGAGAAATGTTGACGAGAATGAGTAATGCATCTCAGATAGATAGAAAATTCAACAGTCCCATGGGTAAGACAGGTTATCGAAAGGTAGCTCTGCCTAAACGGGTAGCAAACTTCTTTATCTTTATTTATTGGGATCAGGTCACTCGATAAGCCAGGTTTTGGTTACGATCGAGTCACTCGAGTAAATTGCTGATTAAATTTGATCTAGAGTTTGGAGGCTCCTGTGATTGTGAGAAATAAATATTCATATATCTTCATTATCAACCCACATATATTTATTGATTGTGAGAAATAAATATTCATATATCTTCATTGTCGACTCATATATCTTTATTATCAATTTATTGTCTCAACATAAGTGTAAATAGGGTTTGGGATCTCAATGTTGAAATTACATAGTGTGTTTTCTACTTTTGAGTGTTTATTTTATTTAATGTTGTTGATATTTATGCTTTAATTTAAACTTATTAATTATAATTATAATTTTTTTTAAATTGTTAGGTTTTTTCTCTCAAATTCATGTTTTTCATTTTTTAGTTTTTTCAAGGCCATTGAATTTGTTCCGTAACTATTGCTATCTTTTTAATTGTCTACCTACACTTTTAACCATTCTCCTTTTCACTACCGTTTTTTTCTCTCAAACTCATGTTTTTCATTTTTTTAGTTTCTTCAAGGCCATTGAATTTGTTCGGTAACTATTGCTATCTTTTTAATTGTCCACCTACACTTCTAACCATTATCCCTTTCACTACCAACTACCAACGATGCATCTTCCTTCCTAGGCATAGAAAAGACCACCAAAGATCACTTCAGAGATGTTATCAATTTGCACATTATAGCCTATTGAAATGAGTCCAAGTCTTATCTAGAATCTAGGCATAAACCAAAAGCTTTAAAACTCATTACAAGTGGTTTCCCTTCTAACTAGGGCTCCTTAAGTGTTATAACTTGAATCACATTTGTAGAGTTGTCTTAGTGATGTATTTGGTATCTCCAAAGTGGAAATCCCAAAGACAATTAGAAGTTACCATTTCAATCACTCAATCAACACATAAAAATATGGACAATTAACTTGCGAGACAACAACATATTCATGAGAACAACTCATGTTGAATGATATGTTACTTGACAAAAGATGCATTTAAATTTTATTGTTGGTTGATTTAACTACAATTATGCTAATAAATCAATTGCCACCAATTTTTGGGTGATGCGTTTGGTATCTCCAAAATGGAAATGTCAGAGACACTTTTAAGTTGCCATTTCATTCTCTCCATCAATATATATAAATATCAACAATTGAATTATGAGATGATAACATATGTATGAGAATGACTCATGATATATTGAACAATATATTACAAGAAATATTGATTTTGATGCACAATTAATGAAGAATGAAGAATGAACATGAGGAACTTGAAGAAGATATTCAATATAAGCTTAGTTCATTATTATAATGTATTTTATAGAGATTGCAAATGGTTGTAAAATCTAACTACTTATTCGTGAGGAGATCGCTAAGTGATTATCTGAATCATCATCCAACAATAACTTAATGCATAACAACTTGATATTATTACATAAGTAAGCCTTATAATCTAACCCCCCTCTTAAGGATTACACAATTAAGGACAAAACAAGTTGAATGCAAACCCACATAAACACAACTAAAAATATAACTAATCATTATTAAGAGGCTTTGTCTTTGAAAACAACGCTTGGACTCCTTCAAGCTACTCCCTATTCAATCGAAAGGTATAGTCTCCTCGTTGTGATCTAAGCTTCCCAACATCAATGGGCATCATTAGCACTTGAAATGTCTCATAACCCTCGCAAATGTATGATGTTGAACTTCCAAATCATGGTTCTCCCCCAAACTATTACATAGCAATTCCCATGTGCATGTTTCATAACCCCAAAGAGGTATATTTTCTCTAATCCACTAGTATCTTGGACCATTATACAACTATTTATCTTCCTTTGCATCCCTATCTTTCTTCAAAGTGTGGGCCTTCTTAAAATGTAAATTATTTATCAAAGTTTTCTCCATTTTTTATATTTGATGGATCTTCGTTAACAACTATATTTACTAATCCTTTAAGCTTCCCTTTGAGAATATCAACATGTAATTTACAATTAATTATTATATGACCCATTTTTTCGTAGTAGTAGCATTATATCTCCCTCTTGTCTTTAGTTGATCTATTATGAGTATTTCTTAAGTAGAATTCCATCTCGAATTGATTAACACCTTCTATATCCCCTGCAATGGATTTGTTTTCTTCAATTAAGAGTGCACTCGTCATATCTTCTAGACTTTGAGAAGGCAAATGACTTAGAGTAAAAATAAAAACCATTGTACTTATATAATAGAGTATTTAACAAAATGGCTTTGGCATCCTCCTAATTTACAGTAGACTTGACCTCTACTAGTTGTTTGAGAATATATCTCAAATTGTTTATGTGACTATACATAGTGATTTCGACTAACATCTTAAAACAAAATAATTGTAGCTTTGAAGGTAAATTTGTATTTAGTGCTTGTGCTCCAAATAATGCATTCAATGTATCCCATATTTCATTGGATGATAGTTCCATATCTACACGATGTAACTTTAGATCTGAGAGAGCGAGGCAAATGATGGATTTGGCTTTATCATATCTAATTTTGAATACTAGCTCAATCCCTCTTCTTATTCTTCACAAGGATTTGTTCATTAGCTACATTTATATATTTACTTTCCTGGTGTGGAAATTATAACCAAAGTATTTCTTCAATGACATGTTGGAAGTCCCTCTTAGGCCTATGTAATAATCATCATACACTAATCATTAAACACTAAGTAAATATATGATATGCATGTAATAAAGGGTAAAAATACTTAACAAATGATTACTTGGAACAAGTATAACCACTCCAACCATTCCCCTAATGTATAAATGCACATGAAGACTTAATGCAAAGATGGTCAGATTCCTTCCCAATACTCTGCATATGTTTGTGTGTATTCTTACTTAAATGTACTCCTCATGTGTTTGTGTGTATTCTTACTTAAATGTACTCCTCATGTGTTTGTGTGTATTCTTACTTAAATGTACTCCTCATGTGTTTGTGTGTATTCTTACTTGAATGTTGCAATGTAGTGTATTCTTGATTGTGTATTTAAAGCTCAACTTTCAAAACTTTGGAATGGTTTCCTCCTTCATTCGGTTTGAGTGGCATCATAGCAAATGGAGGTAGTGGTTTGAACCTACAAAAAGAAAATAGTGAGAGGATTAACCTGCAAGTCAAATTTGTCTGGGAAGATGCTCTAGAATATTTATTGAGGGATTTTTGTGTCAAGTGAAAAAGATTGATTGACCATGGTTTGAATATAATGAAGATGCTTGTGGAAGACCTGAAAATTTATAGCATTGTTCGTGGATGTTTACATGTGGACTATGTCTACCAAATCTTGCACAAGTAAAAATAAAAGTATGATATTTCTAGTTTGCCCAAGCAATTGGAAAAGAGAAAATAAAAATGTAAGAAGTTATTGCTATGGTTATTATGGTAAAAATGCTTGAGTAAGAATTACTGAGAAATCTAGTGATTAATTATTTTGGAGAAATTTTGTTGTTTTGTGTGGAAAAGAAAATTGTTTTATTGGTTTATAATATAAAACATTGATTTGGTTGGAGTATCAAAGATGTTAAATGGAATATCACTCTAAATCATTTTAACCTTGAAGATCTAATGCATTTTCCATGGCATACCATCATGAAATATCAACTTTGCTAGAGTCATGATATTATATGGTCAACCTCAACTACTCCTCATAAATGTCCACTTGGTCAACCTAGTCGATATACTATGCGTTTTTAATTGAGAGAGTAGGCATATTTGTTGGAGACAATAATAAAGAATAATGTGCAATGATTATGTATATACCAGTAGAAAAGAATAAGGGAAGTTTTATTCTTTCTTTCCAAAAGCACCAGAGAGAAAAGTGAATATTATAATTCTACAAAGATGTCATTTGCTAGTAGATAGTCTCTCATGATAAATGAGTAGTGCTTTTGCATTAATGTTGGGTGGAATAATTGATCATTACAACTAATCAACATTTACTTGTCAATCAAGGGTCGTAGACTTAGAGACACTTCATTGTATGTGTGGAGATGGAAACAATGGTGATCTACTACTCTAAGGACCTAACTAGGAAAGCATAAAAAATTGCATCACCTTGGGTGGTTATCGAAGAGTCTACTCCTAGACTACAACAATTAAAATACCTTTAGTGGCAAGTTCACACAACTAGATTAGGAAATCTTATCTAAGGGACCATTTAGATCCTAGTGCTAAACCCTCCTGGACTGATTGGCTTTATGTTCCCTTGAGTCTTCGAGTGGAAAAAGGACTCAAGAACTCATTGTGGGTTCTAAAATCACTCTATAAGAAATGAACCTAGGTTACAAATAACTCCTATCAACTAGGTATCATTGTTGTAACATGATTTTATGAGGAAGAAGGTGGTTGATCCTAAGTTTCCCTCGAGGTTACACCACTATTAAGCGCTCATTGATGATCTAGATATAAAGTGGACAAGGTCAAATGTGTATAGTCTACAATAAACCCTACTTCATATCATCAAAACATTAAATAGATCCACATATTACCAATTATATAACAACATACATAGATTGCTTTCTTATAGGAAGGAAACAAAGCATTAATAATATTTAAGATTCAAATCCAAAGCTTCACCATGCCCAACACTGATAAATATAAAATTATTGCTATCAAACATAAATATACAACAAATATAAACAATGATCTCATATATAGATATCACAAAATCCTTTATTGATTCACCTATATCAATATACGCAAAGCTTGAATAAATGAAAGCTTCACAAAATTATGTATTGTCCATGCATACACGATTCATACATCCATTAAAATACACAAAAATAGTGTAACTGTTAGGCCCCCTTACTACCAGTGTAACCCCTTATTGTTATTAGTACAACCCCCTTATTATATTGATGTACCCATGTAATGCCCATATTATTACTATTGTGCCCCATAGAAGCCCATTGTTGTTTTTATTGTGCCCTTACATTATTATTATTATGTTGGCTCTGATTATATTATGACCCTTTGGACTCCTATATATAGAAAGGAGGTCTTTTCATTTGTATCATCCAAGAATTGTCATTTATGTAATGTAAAGGAGGTTTCCCCCTCGAAGAGGCTGAATTCTAAGGCGTTCAACTATCTTTTCCATCTTTTTGTGAGCTGGTTTCATAACATTTGGTATCAGAGATTTGGATTCTAGGGTTTTGCTGCTCCAAATAGGTCATCGTGGCATTTTCGCTATAACCTTTTTTCTGCAACGTTTCAGAAGTGAAAAAAAAAACCCATTTGAGACGAAATCGTACTGAACCTCAGGTCCGAATTTCAGATCTTTTCACGCTATATTTGTGGAGATATGATCTGAGGAAGTTGGTCTTTTGTAGACTCCTGAATTACATTCCAAACAAGTGACCTAGGGAAAATTGTCATAACTTTCTCTCTGAGCATCGGATTGAAATTTTGTAAGAAGGTATAGAAAGAGGACAGACTGTAGTTTCTTATATATATTTTTCAGTGCTAAAGGTTGAAACAGTGACACGTGGTACTTCATACAAGTTCACTCTTCTGGAAAGGTCTATAATTAGGTCATCTTGGGAAATTTTGCATAACTCTTTCTTGGAGAATCCAAATTGGATCAGACTTGTGGCATTGGAAGGAGGACACAGAGGGCTACTGCAGGTTGCAATTCCAGAACTTAAAGATCTGAAAGTACAGAGTTATAGTCGTTTCAATATCGAGCTCCTAAATTCAAGAAAAGGCGATATGAGGAAGTTTGATGGCAACGATCCGTAAATTGGATACTTCAGATGGAGCAATATTTTGATCTACATTGTGTAGCACTGTTACAAAAGGCATGTATTGCATCTTCATATTTAGAACCAGATCAATTTTTATGGTATAAAGGGATTTGTTCTCGTAAACAACTTGTTACGTGGTCAATTCTCACGGAGGAAATGATAGCACATTATGAGGATACAAAGAGCAACACCTTCTTAGAGCAACACCACAACAATTGGAAAGAATAAAAGGGCTTTGTGACATAGTGGAAAGTAAAATTATTGCAACAAGGAAGTCTACCACTCACAACTATAAATATGGAAGTGTTGTTTCTCCTAGCCTTCCACAACCTACAAGGGTTACACCACAACAATTGGAAGAAAAAAGAAAAGGGCTTTGTTACAATTGTGATAGCAAATGCACTAAAGGTCATAAGTGTGCTGAAAAGAAATTATTTTACATAGAGTATGAAGAGGAGGAAGAAAAAGATCAAGAAACATCAAAAGAAGAGGATATACGCCGGGACCCAACCCCAGAGAAATGAATCAAACCATATCTTGTAAAGCATTGGTAAGAATTAACACTCCTCAAACTCTCAAGATAGAAGGACATATCAAGAAGAAAAAGGTGCAAGAAGTGAAAGACCACATCGATAAAGAAGAAATGAATCCAACCATATCTTGTAATTCATTGGTCAGAATTACCATTCCTCAAACTATCAAGATAGAAGGACATATCAAGAAGAAAAGTGTTCAAGAAGTGAAATATCACATCGAGCATCAAGAAATGAATCTGACCATATCTTGTAAGGGATTGGAAGAATTATCACTCCTCAAACTCTAAAGATAGAAGGACATATCAAGAAGAAAAAGGTTCAAGTGGTGAAAGATCACATCGTGCATCAACAACAAGTTCTCCGACTTTTAAAGGATAATGCCACTTTGGTGCAAAATCATATGAAACAACAGGTAGATCTACATCGTAGTAAAAAATGTTTTGATTGGGTATTTTTACTGCTACATATCAAGCAAGCTATTTATGAGAAGGAAATGTTGGCAATACTACATGTACTTAAAAAATGGCGACCTTACCGAAGGGGACAACTCTTCAAGGATGAGAATGTGGAAGCATTGTTTTGTGCTATTTCTATTATTCGACCAGCTTGGATAAACGAAGCAAGGGATGAATGGAAGAGGGACGAAGAAGTATGGCCACTTATTCAAAAGTCGCAAAAGATCTTAGAGATAGAAGGACATATCAAGAAGAAAAAGGATAGCACCAAGATATGGAAGGCTAAAAAGCCTGGAAATCTATTTGGAAATTTAGATGGTATGGGATTCTTGGCTGAAAGCAA
>APFE030378787.1:107708-117863 GCA_000404065.3 Pinus taeda | reverse complement strand
TGATTTTGATTTAGGACAGTGCATCTAGTGTGTGCTCTCTGCTCTATGTTGAAAGAATCCTGCTTCTCTTTCCTTAGTAGCTAGGATTTTCATTGCAAAAAGAAGATTAAACGATTGGTTATCATCTTAGATTGAATTTTAGGAATTGTATATCTACATCACGCGGTGAACCTGAAAGGCAAACTTCTTAAGAAAGATAAACTGTAAAATAAATTCAATGAACATAAAAATGCTTTGGAACCTAACGCACAACATTTAGAAGTCTAGGCTAGAGATGTATTCTGGCGTCGTAAAGCCTGGTAACTATCACTTTCATTTTTAGGTTGGGTGATTCCTCCTCTTTGAGATGACAAGTGCCAGTACGGACTTGTGCTCCCACATACCGTCGAGTATATATTGGGAGACCACAATAGTCTATATCCTCTATCCTTAGGAAGCCGTGTCTACCACCCTATCGATCGCAATGCACTGAACACAACATTCAGGAAGATTGACTGCCGTATCGTAAAAGGTATTCTGCAATTTTGCAATTGGTTTGGTAATCCCTCTGTCTAGATTTCCATAGTAGTCTCTTTCATTCCTTTTCAGACTCCTTAAAGGAAAAGGTCCATCTGAGCACTTGTCACTTTAGGCTCATTAAAAATTGAAGGCGACGAGAGTCATCTTTAGCTTTTTCTCGACTCTTAAAAACTGAGAAAGAAAGTTGAGTCAAAGCGTCTAAAATTCATTAAATTCAGAATCATTTTTCCCCTTTATTTTGATTTGATCAAGTAATCTGCAATCATGGAAGAAAGTCAATCGAAACCCCATCGTTTGTGGAGATTAACGAGTCAAACATCTTTGACTCTGGAAACAAAACTATTCCGGACAAAGCGAACTCGTTTAACCGGATCAAAGTCCCCTGGTTTGCTTGGAACTTGTGTTCCAACATCCTCAGGGACTTCGGTTACTCCAACCATCTCTGGTACCCCTACCTTTACAGAAGAAGTTTCGCGGCCACAAGAGGGCATTAGAACTGATCCTAGTGTAACGGTAAATGCTTTTATTCCTGAATCGGCTCCATCTACAACTGATTCGAAAGGTGTTACCCCTCCAACAATTGTTGCTGCAGATTCTATACCTTCTTCGGCACCAGAAATATTTTACGGACCTGGCGGTCTACCTCTCCCACCTAGATTGATTGCTATAGAAGAGATTGTGGAGGATCCTCCATCTAGTACTCCATTGCATTTTGGAGCCGGGATCATCATATGTCCTTCTTCATTAGAAGTTAGTCTCCCTTCATCGCGAGTTCCTGTAGAATCGCTAGGAAATCTTTTGGATAAACTAGATATGTCTAAACAATCGTCGACATCTAGGACTGTGTCATCTGACGCAGCAACAGTAGAACCTCCTGTTGCTACTCCAACAATGTTTACTGGTGTACCATCTATCCCAACTAGCTCTCAACCGCTAGATGGAGTTCACCCAGGGACTGTTTTGATAGTATGGTCTGTTCCCGTTTGTTCGTCCGGAATAATATCCGGAATCTCTTATGTTGAGTCTCAACAAATTGATCCTTTGCAACAGTATCAATTTGGGTAGTCTGGTCCCCAAAGGCCAATCATTCCTTTGAGCACTAGATTGCCATCATATGGGGGGCAGTATGCCCTTTCATTGTTTCCTCTAGGAGAACAACCATATGGGAGTTCACAACAGAATTCGGGTCATGCTGGAATTACATCCAGCGGTTGGGTGCCAATACTGCCTCAACAACCAAGAGTTGTATACTCAATGCAACAAAGCCTACCCGTGTCGAATATCCCCACTACACTGGCCATTGTGACAATGTTACAAGTACAAGTGTTGCATGTTGTATGCCAACATCAAGTATCTCAGGTTGTAATACAACAACCTCTTGTCTCCATGACACAGCCGTAATCACCGATTAGTGGCTCCCTAACCAGAGCGACCTAGGTTCAACCGACTGCTATTACCTCTCATCTTGGTCAAATAACCAGTATTGGACAACATCAAATGGTCTCACAACCATGGCTGGTGCAATATCAACAACTGCAATTCCAACAAGCTTACCAAGGATCTGAGCAACAAGTCTTTGCGAGTAATGGGTAGCCATATATTCAAAACGGTCAACAACAATTATATCAAAATGGTTATGCTTGTCAACCTTACCAAAGTTATCAGCATCAAATGCATTATGCTGGTATGCAAAGACCCACTGCTCAGGCGATACCATCCTATCCTGGGTATGCTTCGCCAAACCTAAATCAACAGTTGCCCTTCGTGGTGACTTTAGAGTTACCGGATCTAAATCAGCTAACAAACGATCCAATTGCTTATGCCCCTTGGTGGCCAGCAATTCCTCATAAACTTCCATCAGATATTTCTAAATTTAATGGAAATTCAGGTGAAGACCCATCGAATCATGTGATGACCTTTCATCTGTGGTGGTCATCCAACACTCTCAATGATGATTCGATTAAGCTTCGCCTTTTTCAATGAACGTTAACTGGTTCGGCAGCAAAATGGTACATTGAATTCCCTAGAGCTTCATTTGATAACTTCAACACCCTTGCCACAACCTTTTTAACCCATTTTTAGTTACCAATAAGGTACGAAACAAGAACAGAGCTTCTTACCAATTTCAAACAGATGACAACCACTCACATATCTGATCATATCCATGAGTGGCGGTGTCGTCATAGAATGGTAAAAACATATGTTCCTGATCAACTGTTAGCTGAACGGTCTATTAAGTCATTGTTACCTTCAATGACAGAAGATGTGGCAAAGGGAGGGGTCGTCACTGAAGAGAAAGTCATTGCTCGTGCGCAATATCTAGACTTGATGTATACTCAGTCTGGCACACTCTATGAGAAAATCCCTAATGCTCCTAAACCGGAATTTTTCGTTCCTCCTCCTCCTAAATCAAACAAAGACTCTCATGCCAGCAATGGTGTGATAGGTACGACTAGCATGAAAACCGTAAAGGCTACATCAAAGAAAGCTCGTACGGTTTCTAGTCAAAATGCAAATGAAGAACTTCTCACCTCGGAGGTAAATGTTGTGTCGACTGACAAAGGCAAAGAACCGAAGCAACCAGGGGGCAAGAAGAAAAGAAAAGGAAAAAGAAGAAACATGGGGAGTCTTCTCCTAAAAAATCTTCTACAAACCCTTCTGGAGAAAGGAAACCAAATCATCCATGCTTTATATGCGATAAGGATCATTGGACGAAAGACTGTCCACATAGAGCTGAGCTTAGGAAACTCTTAAAGAATTCAAAAACCTCAGTGGTATTGACTGATCCATTTCCAAATCCAAGAACCAATCTAGTTGCTAGTGACAACGCTTCCCCATCCCAAGTGCTCATGTTGTCCATTTCGAAACAACAAAATGATGCTTTGATATCAACAAGGAATAAAGATTATGGGAATCCACAACTGTCGAACAACAAGGCTACTAATCAACCTAGTAGTTCGACAACAACTTCGATCGAAGTTGTGCCACCCATCATTCTTGAGCTAACAATAAAGCTGCCAAAGGGAGTAGTACACAAATCGACATTTAATCCTCATGCCAGAGCAGCACAGATTTATAATATAGTAGAGGACCTGGCCTAATCGCCGTCCGCTATATCGACACTTGAGGTAATACAAAATTGCCCCTCCCAAAAGCAGGCTCTATTATCAGCAATAGGTGGGATTGACCCAGCGGATTCCAATCTTGTGGCCTTTAATCATAAAGGATATGACCCTCAGTTACCAGCGCAACTTGCTTTCCTTATTCAAGTGAAAGCCCTCAACAAAACTGTTCATCGAACAATTATTGATGAGGGAGCATCTACATGTATTATGTCGATCAGTTGCTGGAAACTTTGGGCTCACCACCCTTGTCGCGATCGTCAACTACGTTGAAAGCATTTGTTGAACGAACATACACTCCATACGTGATTTTAAGTAACTTGCAAGTTGAACTGGGGGGAAAGACAATAGAAATTGATGTTGAAGTTATCGACGGAAACTTCGATTACAACACCCTACTGGGAAGGCCCTGGATATATGCTATGGCCATTGTTGTGTTGACATACTTCAGAAAGATTGCATTTCCTTTCCAACAAGGAATTACAATCGTCGACCAAAAAACGTTTCTCCCCAATAGTTCACAAGTTACGGGAAGCATTCCGATGATCCACGGGAGCTCTCATTCCCCTAAAAATATCGGAGTAGGCCTACTAAAAGACCCGACATTGATGGGTACTTTTGCCCTACTGCCTCCAAACAATTTGGCGGAAGTGGCCATGGTGGGAACCTACAATATGGTGTCTTCCATTCAGAAGATATCCGATCATCATGTTAGCATGGATCGTCGCGAGGTTTTGCCTCCAAGCCCAATAGAAATATTGTAGCAATCAATGTTTTTGGCATGGGAGGCAAACCCAAATCAACGCTCATCAAGCGTTTGGATAGATAGGTCTAAAGAACATGGTACCCCTTTAGATCCTTGGTCGAATGTACATCCTACAGACGAAGCAATTGTTCAGTCAATGATGATTGACGAGGCACCATGGGAAGATTACCACCATCATTCCCATCTTCCGAATTATAAAGAAGCTTGTTCCAGTGACCTTGATCATCCTTCAGTATTTGATTTCCTATCGAATACTGTAAATACGGTGGTTTCCGAGCGAAACTTGTCCAATATTGAAGAGACTATCACCATCAATATCTCAACCAAACCAAATGTTGTAGAGAATATTCATGTTGGCAAATCTTGTTCTCCTTCAGAACTGGAAATATATTACGCTCTCTTTCGCAAGTTCAGAGATGTCTTTGCATGGTCATATGAAGAAATGCTAGGCATTGACTCGAGTATAGTTGAACACGAAATTAATATGTATCCAGATGTCAAACTAGTACGACAACGGCTTCGGCAGGTGCACCCCAAGAAAGCCGCTGCCATCAAGGCAGAAGTTGAAAAACTTCTCCATGCTAGTTTCATTTACCCGGTTCCTCTCACTGATTGGGTATCGAATATTGTTCATGTAATGAAAAAGCAAGGAACGATTAGAGTGTGCGTTGATTATAGGGATGTAAATCAAGCTTGTCCAAAAGACAACTACCCTACACCCTTCATTGACCAGCAGATAATTGATGAATGCGCCGGATGTGAAATCTTTTCATTTATGGATGGATTTTCCGAGTATAATCAAATAAATATCTGCCCACAGGACCAGTCAAAGACTGCATTTATTTGTCCATGGGGCACATTCGCTTACCGCAAGCTACCTTTTGGTTTAAAGAATGCAGGGGAAACCTTTCAGAGGGCAATGAATTATGCCTTCCATGACATCAAAAACATCGACGATCTTCCAGCTCATTCGCGAAAGCGAACCGATCATCCACAACATTTGAGAGCGATATTTCTATGTTGCCAACACTACAAGATACGAATCAATCTGCACAAACGTGTGTTTTGTGTCAGTTCTGGTCGTTTACTTGGCTTTTTAGTCTCAAAGGACGGGATTCGTCTTGACCCGTGTAAGGTTCAGGCAATCATTGATTTACCTCCACCTTCAAACTTGCTTCAGATTCAGAAACTCCAAAGGAAAGCAAACTTTCTGAGGAGGTTCATTCCAAATTATGCCAAACTTGCTAAAGGTTATACGCGTCTGTTGAAAAAAGAAGTGCCCTTCATCTGGGATCAGGTTGCACAAGCTTCCTTTGATGCTCTAAAGGAGTCCCTAATAAAGGCATCATTAACGTATGCTCCTGATTATCAAAAAGACTTTAACCTGTATCTGGCTACAACAGATACGACAATAGCAACGGTTTTAGTTCAAGAAGACAATGGAATTGAACATCCTATCTATTATTTAAGTTGAAACTTAAATGATACAGAAACCAAGTACTCCTATGTTGAAAATCTGGCTCTCGTAGCTGTTCAAGCGATACATAGATTTTGACATTATATCCTCTTTCGAAAAACTTCCATTTTGTCAGATTGCAACCCCATGACTTATATCTTGTCACGATAGTTACTGGGGGGAAAATATTCCAGATAGATAGCAATTTTTGCAAGAGTTTGATCTGGAATTCGTAAAACCCAAATCAAAGAAAGCCCTGGTTTTCGCGGAGTTACTATGCGATCTCCCATCATCGTCCAACGATTCAACATCCAATGCAACAATCGTGGATGAATCTTTGTTTCTGATATCTTCAAGCGATCTGTGGTATGGAGATATAATCATCTATCTCCAGAACCAAACATATAGGTATAATACCTCCCATTCAGAGCAGCGACATACTCGATACCAAGAAAAAGACTACATGATCGTCGGTGATACACTTTACTGTCGTGATATCGATACAGTTCTGTGGAGGTGCCTCACCCATGAGGAGGTTGCAAAAGTCCTGAATGATTATCATTTAGGAGTGTGTGGGGGGCATCAATCTGGTTACGCCACAACGAAAAATATTTTATGAGCAGGATACTTTTGGCCAACAATATTCAAGGATTGCATAACTGCAGTCAGAAGTTGCCATGCTTGTCAAATCTTCGATTGCAAAACCAGAATACCACCCACACCTCTGCAGCCAGTAGTCGTTGTTGGACCATTCGCCAAATGGGGCATAGATTTCATGACATGTAACCCCACCTCGGCCGGGGGGCATGGGTATATCATAGTCGCAGTTGACTAGTTTAAGAAATGGGTCGAGGCGATGCCTACATTAAACAACAGCGGCGAAACGGCTGCTCTTTTCTTTTTCAATCATGTAGTCTCCAAGTTCGGTGTTCCACAAGCTATAGTCACAGATCATGGATCACATTTTCGCAATCACATGATGCTTGAATTGGCTGCCAAATTAGGATTGTCCCATGACAGCTCTACTCCGTATTATCCACAAGCTAATGGGCAAGTTGAGGCAATCAACAAAGTCCTGAAGCGCATGTTGCAAAGGATGATTGGAGTGATTAAATAGATTTGGCACCTAATCCAATACTCAACCGTATGGGCATACAGGACATTGGTGAGAAATGCGATCAGGTTTACACCCTTTCAGTTGGTGTATGGCCTGGAAGCAATCTTACCAATTCAGTGCGAAATCTCATCCCTCAAGCTCGCGTTCGACCTTCTCCTTGGGACTTTAGAAGAGGAGGCTCGTTTCTTGGAATTAATCCAACTGGATGAAACCCGTTGTGATGCCACCTTGGCTAACGAAGCCCATAAGAAATAAGTCAAGGTGCAGTTTGACAAGAATGTCAAACCCCGTGTCTTCTCAGAAGGTGACCTGGTCTTACTTTACGACCAGGAGTCCGATAAGTTGGGAGTAGGTAAGTTCAAGTCTTTATGGATGGGCCCTTATATTGTTAAGCGTGTATTAGCAAAAGGAGCCTATGAGTTAGTGGATTATGATGGGATTCCACTAGCGTAACCCTGCAACGGGTTGTACCTTAAGCGTTACTATGCTTAACTCAGTATAGTAACCCCTATGCTTTTGTTACATTTTTGTTTTCGCTAAGAACAATCGTTTTGGTTAGGTAATCCACTTTTGCATTTGTTACATATGTCAAACCGATTGGAATCATTTGTTGGATATGCCTATGGAGCAAGTCGTAGTTCACGGAACCTATCTTCTGCGGCCTGGGCCATCTTTGATCCAAGCAGCGAGTTAGTAAGTTTCAGAGGGGTATGTATTGGTCGATCAACGAATAACATCGCTGAATGCAGCACGTTGATAGAGCTCCTCTCTGATGCCATTGCACATGGCATATGTTGACTTGTTGTCAGGCTAGACTCACAGCTCGTCATTCTACAACTCACCGGTATTTATTCTGTACGAAATCCAACTATCTATCGCATGTTCCTAAAGGATCAAGATTTTGGAAAGACAGTTCGATTCTATCTAATATCAACATATTTCCAGAAACTTAAACACATTAACGGATTCATTGGCAAATTATGTTTTAGATAGACATTTGTGACATTTATAAAAGAAAAGCGTTTCATCAATATTTGCATCAGGATCATGTAACTTAAACAAAATGAAGCTCCGAAAATCAAAAATATATATATAACTATTTATGGTTTACACATAGTGTTCCGTGTCCAAGACAAAATTGGTCAAATGATACAAAAGCTCAAAATGCTAGGGGACACCCTAGTCTAATGGTGCTGGTGATAACAAGTCACCGCTTGTGTAATCATGCATAAAAGCCTAGTCCATCAACGTGGCACGCTAGTAGTATGTCGCTGTAATCTCAAAGGCAGCTCGTCAGTCCTCACATCCTGGATACCGAGAGTGAGGCCTTCGATCTGATCCTGCAATGCTGCAAGAGTCTCGGCCACATCGAGGTCGCGAAGGACAACCCTCCCTATAGCCTCTCCTGCTGGAACAACAGCTGGTGCTCTCAAGCGCACTGTTGTTCGCACTGGTCCGATATCTGCATGAGCACATGAGTTTTGATTAGTCTTGGTAAAAAAAAAAAGGCACAAGAACATTATAAAAACAATAAACAAGGATATGGTCAGAAATAACCTATAGCACTCCACTGCTCACCAGCCGACAACACCAAATCTGGGTCACCCCGGAAATCCATACCAGCATACGGACACTTGGCATAAACCATCTCCTGACGGTTGAACCACTCAAAGAAGGCATCAAAGAAAGAAACCCGTGGCTGACCAGCATGTCGGGCCATAAAGTCAACCCATCTATGCATCCATGGCTCAATCGGTGGCGCTAAACCAAGTGAAATGTACTGCGGCTGCATCAGTGGGATCTTCTCCAAGGCGAAAGCGGTCCATTTTTCACCTTGGTAAATTGTTCTTTTATCACCGGAAGTACTGCATCACACCAGTTGAACACCTTCGGTTAAAAGCATTCTAACGCATACTGCATATAGGACTTGTTGGCCAAGTGAAGAGCCGCACTACCAACAAGTCTAGCAAAGGTGAACAAGATGGTCCTCAAGGACCAGTCAGTGACATCTCGTATGTTGATCTTGCTGTCCCTGCTCGGCTGAGATCCTTCTCTACAGTATCGGCGAATATAATCCCTCATGGATTCGCCCCCACGGGCGGAACGTGATAGTGAGAGAGGGGCACCACGCCTCAATAAACTGGTCAAAAAGTAGATGTCCACAATGGTCAAGGGTATGAATTTGCCTCTAATCTGGAACACCTGGTTGGTATGATCCCATGCATCGAGGAAATATTGCAACAAGTTGATTTGTTGCCTCATGCTAGATATGCGGAAGAACTTGAGCAAACCACGGTTCCGCAATGCAGCTATCGTACCTGGATCATGTAAAGCAACCATGTCCTCTTCTTCATGCTCACGTTCTTGCCATGTAACAACCATTTTTCTCCGATGAATCTATGAAGACAAACAAGAGAAGAGTCAGGATCCTAATTTGGCAAAAAACAGGCAAAATTTCCATGAAAAAACAGTGCACAAGTTTCCCTCCTTGCACCCATCGCACCCCAGCTGTGTATTGGGTGTGATGCATACTAACTAGCCAATGCTAGCCCAGTATGAATCACACCTTTTGATATACACAGGGTGCGATGGGGGCAGAATGAATTGTTCAAACCCCAGAGGCTCAGAAAAGCAGGGAAACATGCTCAGAATTCAAAAAGGAAAGAATGCAACTGAAGAGCACAGGTTTAGCTCCTACATGGTCTAGACGGCGCTAAGAATCATCCAAAGAATCTCCCAGAATCAGCTAGTCAAAATCAAGGGGGAAAACACCTCCAAAGCTCCAACAATCTCAAGCTCAAATGAAATGGTAAAATGAGGGGTAAAAACTACTTTTAAGTTACTTTTCACATAATTCGAGTAGGGTATTAGTGTTTTAACTCATTTTTCAAGCATGTATTTTCATTTCTAATCAATTTGATGGAGCAATTGAACAAGTAGTACGATCGTCAAAAGAACATAGTGTTAACGGTGGGTCGAATATCAATGACCATTATCACGAGCAGTTTTTATGCGAAGTTCAAGCTCATTAAAAATTAAAACTAAGCAATGAGCAAATGTTCCCCTAGAGTTTAAGCTCATTAAAAAATGAACCAACCTCCGGTAAATAACCATTGTGAATGCATTATCATCAGCTTTTGAGCCCTGGTCATGTTCTTACCATCACCTCCACTCT